>ML827857.1:60554-72715 GCA_009831015.1 Picea engelmannii
GTTTGGAATGATGGACTGTAAGTCCATGGACACTCCTATGAATGCGGATATAAGGAAAATGAAAGTCCCAGATTCCGATCCAGTAGATCCATCTCTATATCGGCAACTAATTGGATCATTGATGTATTTGGTAAATACTCGACTAGATATTTGCTTTGCTGTAAATACATTAAGTCAGTTCTAGGTGGAACCGAGACAAGAGCATTGGATAGTTGCAAAGCATGTTTTAAGATATATTCGTGGGACAATAAACTATGGCTTAAAATACACCGCATCCAGTGATATCCAACTTCATGGATTCACAGACTCTGATTGGGCAGGAAGTGCAGAAGACAGAAAGAGTACTTCAGGTATGCGTTTCATCTTGGGCTCCGCTATGATATCTTGGAGCAGCAGGAAGCAAAAGTCTGTCGCACTTAGTACAACAGAAGCAGAGTATATGGCAGCTTGTGAAGCATGCACAAAAGCAGTATGGCTAAGGAAGTTAATATCCGATTTATTTGATCAGACTCCAGAATCGACCACAATATATTGTGATAATCAGAGTTGTATAAGATTATCCGAGCATCCAGTGTTTCATGAAAGGTCGAAGCACATTGAGATCAAATAATACTTTATCCGAGATAAAGTCTAGGAAGGAGAGGTAAAGCTCGAGTATATCCCCACTGATGAGCAGACAACAGATATCCTGACAAAGCCTCTTTCCAGAATTAAGTTGGCATATTTTCGAGAGAAGATGGGGATTGTGGAAATAACTCCCTTAGCTGAAAGGGAAGACTCTCCAGGATACAGAAGGTACGCAAAAATGTTTATTTCTGTGATTAAAATAACTCTCTAGTTAGGAGGGAGAATTGAAATGTTATTTATTTTTGTAAGAGTCAAGATTGGACAGATGCTTTCCTGTTCGGAAAGTGGATTGATATTTCTGACGGACAGTGGCTTCCCATTGTAGTTAACATGGGAGGCAGACTGATTGCTGATGTATCATAGACAATGACTTCCCGTTTATGGGGAGTGGTATAGGACAGTCATTCTTCTTGGCAGTCACTCTGAGTAGTGGTTAAGTAGAATGGTCCGCCTCGCCGGGCAGCCATTCTTTCGAAGTTCACAGTTGTGAGCAGTTTCGAAGAATCGTCTGTTTGGAGGTTGATGCAGGACAAACATTCCTCGAGGGTAGACTCATTCTTTCCAGGTTACACTTGTTTAGTGTCGGAGGAATGGCCCAGGGTGGGGAATGGTCCGGATAGTTACTCCTCGAGGGCAGACTCATTCTCTTCAGGCTACACCTTGTTTGGTGTCGGAGGAATGGCCCAGGGTGTGGAGTAGTCCAGGCTCAACAATCAGGGACAGTTATTTCTCGAGGGCAGACTCATTCGCTCCAGGTTACACCTTGTTTGGTGTCAGAGGAATGGCCCAGGGTGGGGAATAGTCCAGGACAGTAATTACTTAGGGCAGACTCATTCCCTCTAGGTTACACTTTGTTTAGTGTTGGAGGAATGGCCCAGGGTAAGGAATGGTCCAAGCATTTCTCGAGGGCAGACTCATTCTCTCTAGGTTACACCTTGTTTGGTGTCAGAAGAATGGCCCAGGGTGGGAAATGGTCTAGGTTCAGAAACAATCCTTCTTCTTTGGTTGAGAAGAATGGGGCAGATAGCCCAATGTTGATATTCTATATTGAGGGCATACATTCTTTCAGACCTCACAGATGTGAGTGAAATATTGGCCCAGATGATTATTGTTGATACTCTATACTAAGGGCAGACATTCTTTCGGATCTCACAGACGTGAGTGAAAGACTGGCCTAGATGATTCAGTTTTATCATAACCTTGTTTCTATGCAGATGAAGACTATTGTGGTGGCAGACATTCTTTCAGATCTCACAGATGTGAGTGAAAGATTGGCCCAGATGATACGGTTTTTATCGTAACATTGTTTATATGCAGGTTGCTATTTGTTATGAAGGACAGTTTGTGATTGTGTTTCACAAAGTCTGAGTAGTTGTGTACTACTGGAATAAACACAGGTGTGTTCTATAAATTGATATTGTACCAGTTTTCATAGGAGATTATCCAGTCGAATAATAATGACAGGTGCTCGTGGTGCTACTAGTTGAATGGTCTATTGTGCTCAAGACCATACCTCCCTAGCTAGGAGGGAGTGTTAATATTATGGTAGCTTCGGGAGGTATGAACCTCTATTATGACCTATGACGAGATTAGAATCCTTCGGAAGGAAGCAAAGAATTGAAGGAAACCCTAGATAGGTTGTCGACTGAACAAAAATATTTATATTGAATTTATTGATGTCGAGAAGGAGAAGTCAGTCCAGTTAGACTGGCCAGGTCGGCCCCAGTTAGACTGGCTAGTCCACTATAAATACAGGGCGCCAGTTTCATTATTTGTCATCTCAGCAGTTGCAGTGAGAGCAATATCTGCGCAGGCAGTTGTAGGCAACAACAGTTTGGTGCATAGTTTTTATGGGAAAGCTGGGAGAGTGGTGCGCTAGCTTCTGGGTGGGATCATCTGTTCAGTTTAGTTTCTATTCTTTTGCTTGGTGCATTTAGCCTCTCTTGGCTATAGATTGCAGCCAGAATTCTCTTCTCGGTCAAGGTCAAGGTGCTCGGAGGGTGGCTTAAGGCCTGTGGTTGGGTGACGAGGGTATCGTCAATGGTTAAATGAGCACAATCCTCTATATTCTAACACCCATTGGACTATTTTATGATAACTGAATCGTTCTGTAATATCAGTGCCATGTGGATCTCTGTAGAACAGTGTTGGAAAGTTCATTTCCTCAACGAATTTGTCCTTGAATATTCCAAGTGGATGCTGCCCCTCGCCAGGTGCGATTTCAACAATTTTGTCTTGCAAGTCACGAATGCACTGTGAATCACTGAATCCATGGACTGATGTTTCAGCAGGTGTTTCAGTCTCTGATTCATCACTTGTATCAGAATTACTAGGATTTTCGAGAGTCTCTGCAGAGTTTCCATGTTCTTCTACGAGAATAGTGTTCCAATTGGCATTTATACAAATTTTCTCTGCTTTGTACAAGGCCCTGGAACATAAAACAACATGCACACGCACTTTTCCTGTCTGATACGCATTTTTGTATTGCAAGCGTCTTTTCAGAGCCACAACGATTGTAATTGTATTGTTAATGAACTGTGGCAACGCTTTTTGCACAACATCTAGCTGAACATGCACATTAATAATTGATCCTGTTAAGCCCATCTGGGGTCGCTTATAGCCCCAAGGTCTAATTTGAGCAAATGCAATTCGCAGAGAGACAAGTCTCTCCTCAAGTTCCGTAAGTGCACTTACATTTGCTAGTGGTGTATTACATCTTATTCGGCCATGGGTTGCAAACTGTGGCAACTTTCCATTTTCAAGCGATCGTTTGCATGGAAGAAAAACTTTCTCACTGAAAAATGGTTTATCGTGGGATGTCAGCTGGAGGTATTCTGCTTGCAAATCAGGCATGAAAGACTTACTGTTTTTTGAAAAATTCAATTGTTCACAAATTGCACATGCAATGGAAGGAGTGCCTTTCATTTGTTTCATGCAGGTCTGTCTTGCATTTTTTTTCCACATGGAAGTATGGGTAAAAATTGTTTCCTGTTTTTCATGTACACCACGAACTGCCACAGTTGCATGACCATTCTGGGATATGCAAGCAAACATGTTTATGTTCTATTCTGCACGAACAAATTTCTTTACATTGTCATATGTGAGTTTTTCTCTAAAAGGAAGTGTAGCAATGTATTTTTTTCTCTCGCAGATGACCTTTTTCAAGTTGTGGTAACTTACTCTACGTTTCTTGCCCAAGGGCGGGATGACTTGGTGGAATTTGGGATGAATTTCACTCTCACCCAGTTTCTCAAATTTTTTTTACGTTTTTTGTTCAAGGTCTCTATTTTCTTATCAGAAGTCGGACGAATTTGACGAATAATTTTTTTCAAATTGTAATAACTTACTCTACGTTTTTTGTTTAAGCCCTCTATGGCCTCATCACAACTGAAATGAATTCTACGCATGTTTTTTTTGTTCAATCCCTGCTTGCCCATATCGCAACTGGGAGGAATCTTGTTTTGACTAAAAAGAATTCCACGCATATGCAGATTCGATGTCGTTTGGGTGGCATGCATACTCAACCCTGAACTACTGATATCTCTAAGCAAAGGTTCATAATGGATATGTGCTGTATCTGTTTTCAATGATAGAATGTGAATTATTCAATCGTAATTTGAATTGGTAACCCAAGAATGGACAATGCCAGCTGGTGAGGCCGACCAAACCTGGATCTTGACCCTGAATACCATAGACAACCATTGCAAACAGAATCTGCAACCCTCCATATTCCCTTCTTCATATGGAAGCGCCATGTTCACAAGGTATTCCTGCCAACTTCCAACTGTCAGCATATTTTCCACGAGATATGGGCAAAGGTGTTGATGCAAGCACCTAAAATCCTGTTCGATGCCGCCTATAATCCCATTGCAGAAGGATTGTACAGTGTAAATACGCAACGACTGAACATCGAAGTCGGCTGCTACCAAACAACAAATTGCATTAAACATACTATCTCCACAACTAGACACAACATTTGTTGCCAGCTGTAAACCATAGAAATCTATGCCATCCAAAGTCTATTTTCATTGCGATTGAAGGTCTTTGCAAATAACAGACAAGTAGATACGAGGACTTTCTATATTGCATATGAACATTTTCCTGTACAACAGTGGTTCATAATGGCCACTGAGGGCATCGACATCATGGAACAAAATGCAATATGGATTGTGAGATGTAGTTTTGTTGAATAGTAGATATCTTTTTTTTCTTGTCAATGACCATATGCCAACTGATATATTCAGCCAGTTAGGCAGCCACCGAATACAAAATGTATCTCCCCAAAGTCCCCTCTAATGTGCAGGCATAACTGGAGATGTAGACAACCGCATCTTTGAAAAATACGTAACCACCTCATGTATTCCATGCAACTACCGAAGAAAATCAGATTCCAGTTCGTATTCATAGGACTGCAAAGCCTCAACATCGCCATTTTTAAAACATACCAAGAAATAATCTATCAATCCATTGTGTAGCTCGGTCGACGAATACCGAAAATGCAATAGAACCTGGAATGTATCGAAAAGGCAATCCCCAACAGTATACGAGAATGTATCCAATCTAAAAAGGCCATTCCTATGTAAAACCATGTCAATGTTGTCATGTACAATGGATTGTGTATCTTTTTCATACGATTCAACATCTATTACCTCTTTCATCTTTTCAACTGTGATTTTGAAGCTGTTTGCTAGCTACTTTCAGTTTCTATCAAAACAGAGAAAAACACAGGCAAAAAATAAAAACTAGCAAAATAAAAAAGAAAAGCAAAATAGCGCACCAATCCCCATATGTATCTTTAAACCTTCTTCTTCTCAACTTGAATCCCCCTAGTTCCCATAGCAGATGAGAAGAAAACAAACCGACACTAGAAACTGAACCAAACAGAAGAAAGACCGCAAAAAAATAAAACCATAACTTAACTCAGCAAAAAGAAAACAGACAGACGCAGTTTTCCGGCCCACAGAGTAGAAGCATATACTACGTCTACACCCTGCCCGATGGTTCCATCTTTTGATAGCTCCCAACCACTTTTCGTAAAGGCCTCTACATTGCAATTTTCGGAAAAACTATGGATGCGACATTCACCATATGAAGACGCATTGTTTCCAGGAACAGAAACTAAGAGCACAGACAAAAATGGTCTGGAACGGAATATTGAAAATCACCAAGAACAAGGAAACTTACCCATCAACAAAAGATGAAAAGACCTCAACGCCCCCAAAAATGCAAACCGCAACAACAGGTCCAACAACTTGCAAAGTTGAAGAACAACAAACCAACGAACAGCCACAAAGAGCTCGAACTGCAAGTGCAGGACCTGAACTTTGCAAAGTTGAATCAAATAAGAACCAAAATCATCGAATGAAACAACGAAGAAGGATGGAGCACAAGAGCTGGGATGCCGGCCATGAACAAAACTGTATTGCAAGGCATCTGTATAATAAACATTTAACACTGGCAAAGCTCTTAGGTAAACAATTAAGACAGTAAGAACCATCGAAGTGCGTAGGCCTGTGCAAACATTTAAGAAAAGATGCAACGTGGCAGGACTGTTCTCTCGAAGCACTCAACAATAAAGCATAAATCAAACATCGCAATATTGTGCAGAATGTATTCAACCCAACAGAAAATGCTAAGGGGAAACATTTGAACTAATGCTAGCATTAATCCACGTTCCACGAATGCATAACAAAATTTATGATTCAAAAAGACCATATACCACCAAATACTTTGGAAATGCAAACATATTTTACATTGGGAATAACGAAGGCGGCAATAAGACCTCCAATTCGTTGTCCAATCAGATCTTAACAAATATGATCTTAGGAAGCATGATGATTGGATTAGAGCTATGAATGAAGAACTAGATTAGATTGAGAAGAACAATACTTGGGAGCTTGTCCCTAGACCTGAAGATAAAAATATAATAGGTTCCAAATGGGTATTCAAGAATAAAATGAATGTAAAATGACAAGTTGTTAGAAATAAAGCTAGACTGGTCTGTAAAGGGTATGCACAAGTTGAAGGATAGGACTTTGATGAAACCTTTGCACCAGTGGAAATATTGGAAGCCATCAGAATGTTTCTTGCCTATTCATGTCATAAAAACTTTAAAGTTTATCAGATGGATGTTAATTCAACATTTCTTAATGGAGATCTAGAGGAAGAAGTATATATGGAGCAACCTGAAGGATTCTCTTTGATAGATAATCTTAATTATGTTTGTAAGCTGAAGAAGGCCTTATATGGACTAAAACAAGCACCACGAGCTTGGTATTATAGATTGGACACATTTTTACAAGAAAAAGGGTTCAAGAAAGGTACTGTTGACAATAACCTTTACATTAAGTCTAAAGGTGATAATTTACTAGTTGTTTTGGTTTATGTAGATGATATTATTTTTGGCTGTACTAATGAATCATCTGTCCAGTGGTTTTCTAACTCTATGCAAACAGAATTTGAAATGTCCATGATAGGAGAACTGTCATATTTTCTTGGCTTACAAGTAAAACAAAGTTCTGCAGGAATATTTATTTCTCAAGAAAAATATTTGAAAGAGATGTTGAAGAAATTTCAGATGGAATATTCCTCTCCAGTTAGCACACCTATGGTGGTTGGTTGCAAGCTGAGTAAAGATGATATCTCACTTGATGTTGATCAAAGGACATATCTCTCTATGATAGACAGTCTTCTGTACATCACAACATCCCGTCCTGATATAATGCAAGTTGTTGGAATGGTAGGTTGTTATCAGTCTGCTCCTAAACAAAGTCATTTGGTAGCTGTCAAAAGGATATTTAAATACTTGAAGGGAACAATGACCCATGGTCTGTGGTATCCCAAAAATCAAAATTTTCAGTTAACTGCTTATTCAGATGTAGATTGGGCAAACTGTGTTGATGAGAGAAAAAGCACCAGTGGAGGAGAATTCTTTCTGGGTGACTCATTAGTTGCATGGCTTAGTAAAAAGAAAGTATCCATTTCATTATCCACTACAGAGGAAGAATACAATGCTGCTGCTACTTGCTGCACACAAATTTTATGGATGATACAAACTCTTGCAGATCTGAAGGTAACTTACACTGATCCCATTCCAATTCACTATGATAACACCAGTGCCATTAGTGTCTCCAAGAATCCTATTCTTCATTCCAAGACTAAGCATATTCCAATAAAGTACCATTTTCTCAGAGAACAAGTTACAAACAAAATTGTTCAACTAAATTATATACCTTCTACAGAATAGATTGCAGATATATTTACAAAACCATTAGCAGCAACCCCTTTTGGATATCTTTGTCAAAAGCTGGGGGTTATAATTTCTTGTGTCTAATCTGTTCATCTGGTCAGGGGGAGTACTTGTTGAATATATGGTGTATTTCCAAGATGCTCATAGTTGACAGGGGGAGTATGTTTTTGCAACAGATCAAGGGGAGCATGTTTCTTCTTTGACATTGATGTCAAAGGTGGAGAAAAGAGTTCGGGAGGAGAGTCCAGAGTCCGAATGCATGTGGGTGCTTGAGTTGCCATCAATGCCAAAGGGGGAGAATGTTGGAAAATCTTTAACAGACTGCACATGCTTGTATACTTGTCATTGATGACAAAGTACAATAGTGTAGATGGCATGAGTACATAAAGTATGAAATAGATAGGCATTATGAGAAGACGTTGCAGGAAGGGTTTGTAGGGTTTGGTCATAACAGATTCTATATGCCATAATGCATCATCCAATTCAATTGTCAGGAGATCATGCTGGAGTTTCAGGCTGGAATGATGTCTCTGGAGGGGACACGAGTTGTACCAGATACTTGGAAAGAACTTGTTCGTGTAGCTAGGGGAGATAAGGGTTTGTTGCACTTTCAATAGCTTAATCGAACAATTAATGTGGTAGAAGTTGATCAAATTGTATTTCCAGATGAAGCTGTATTTGAAAAGGTCCAAGAAACTCCCGAGCGAGTGTACATTTTTGAAATTCAAGGAGGATGTTCGCAAATTCTTTTTTTGGATGCAGGTCCCCAATGACCGTCAGATCAAGTGTTGATCGGGATTGTTGATCTGGACTATTGACTCCATTTCGGAGTTTCGCGACTCGCGTCTTGGAGAGGCAAGAAATATGACAATTGAAATCGCGATATGCGAAATCATGATTTAATCGTAGCCGTCAGATCAAGGTTCATCTGGAATGTCGACTCCATTTCGGAGTTTCGCGACTCGCATCTTGGAGAGGCAAGAAATATGACAATTGAAATCGTGATATGCGAAATCATGATTTAATCGCAGTCGTCAGATCAAGGTTGATCTGGACCATTGACTCCATTTCGGAGTTTCGTGACTCGTGACTTGGAGAGGTAAGAAACAAAACCATCGAAATCGTGATATGCGAAATCACGATTTAATCCCAGCCGTCAATTCATGATGTGTTTTGGACCGTTGATCTAAGCTTCATTTCAGAGTTTCGCTTATCGTAATTTGGAGTGATAAGGACCTCCATCGAAGGAATCTTGAGATGCGAATTCACGATGAAATATGGATCGTAGATTCATCGAGATCGTGGACCATTGATCTTAGCTCCATCTCAGGGTTTCAGGGATCATGACTTGGAGATTCGAGATGCCTCATCTCCAGACTCACAAAAGGTGAATTCGCGAAAAGCACCTTTTTGCATAAGCGCTTGATCATAGCCTTGGTCATATTGGGGAAGGAGCTAGTACATAAAAGCTCTGTATCGGAACTTCAGAGATCGCGACATAAAGTGTCGAGACACTCGGTCACAGGATTGCCAAAATGCCGAAACTTGATTTAAAGGCATTGTTAATAAAGTTCATCCAACGGAGTAGATAAACTGGAATATGATTGAAGGGTTACTGTTCTCTCTCACAGTTAATTCCTCAGTTATGAATCTGTTAGCGAAACAGACTCATGATTGCCGATCAGTTGGTGTTTCAGTTGCTCGGACGATTTTCTTTATTTTGTCAAAGGAGATGGGAAGGGGAACCGCCGTGGGGGTGTGTATAAAAGAAAAATATATAGACTGTGAGAGAGCATTGGGGGTTCTGGATGAAAAATGAATGAAACTGTAAGAAAGGGAAAATCATAGGATGTGCAGTGTGAAACTGAGAATATGCGCAGTGTGAGATAAAACTCAGAGAAGTGAAACAGATGAGGAAAAGACTTGAAGCAGAGCAGAATGACAGAACAAGTTGAAGCAGAGCAGAATGACAGAACAAGTTGAAGCAGAGCAGAATGACAGAACAAGTTGAAGCAGAGAAGATTTGCAGAACAGACAAAGGAAGAGAAGAATTACAGAACAGTTAGAAGAAGACCAGATTTATAGAACAAAGAAATATTGGTAAGAATCAATTTATCTGTGTAGTTGTTTGTTTATTTATTCATTCATATTCCAGGGTGGTTGGGAGGTGCTAGGGAGGACTGTTGTCCTCAGAGCTTCAAGTGGGATCTTGAACACAGGGAGTTGTAGCTTCCATCTGGTTGCAGCCAGAGAAACCAGGGTGGCAGGGTGGTGTAGGGGAGAACAAGTGTTCTCTGTTATACAGGTTGAAGCTTGTGTAACTGGAAATTGGTGCTTCCATCCAGTTGGTGCTAGAACATTAGGGGAGTTGGTGCTTCCTTCTAGTGGGTGCTAGAGAAATAAGAGAGTCGGTGCTCTCAAACAAGTTGCAGCTTGTAAAACAGAGGTAGCAGCCTCACATTGAGTTGGTGCTCAATTATAGATGATGTACATAACTTAAAACACTGCCTATCATTTCGAAGAAGAAGAGGTTTTCTCCCTTTATGGGTTTCCTCGTGAAAATCTGTCTCTGTGTATACCTTATGTGTGGCTGATGCTCTTTACTTTTACTGTCCATATGCTGTATAATGTTGATGATCACTTGAAGAAAGATTAAGAATGTTTTAATAGACTTAAAATTGTTTAAGCTCAATAACAACTGATTCACCCCCCCCTCTCAGTTGTCTTAGTAATTTCAACAATGACAAATATTTCCCGGGCCACAAGTGTAAAGAAAAAAATCTTTTTATGGCCATCTCCAAGGAGATTTCAGAAGAAGATGAAGAAACTCCCTCTGTGTCTGAGTCACCTAAAGCCACTGACATAACCCCTCCCTTGGACCCTCCCGAAGTAGAACTGATCATTTCCCTCAATGCTCTCACTGGCTTCTCCGCTCCCCAAACCCATCGATTACATCAAGCATTGGAAGGTCATCATTCTGGTTGATAGTGGCAACACCCATAATTTTATTCATCGCCGCATTGCCCAAGAAACTCATTGCTACATCCATGCCGTCAATAATTTCCAAATCATGATTGCCAATGGTAGTTCCATGAAATGTGGATGGCGTTGTGAAAATGTGCGTCTCCAAATTGGTGACTACCACCTGAAATCCCATATGTTTGCTATCGACATGGGAGGTTGTGACATTGTGTTGGGTGCAGACTGGCTAAGGACTTTAGGTCCCATTCTCATGGATTTTAAAGACTTAACCATGCAATTTGACCAAGAGGGCCACCAATATAAGTTCCAAGGCATCACTGCCGGTTCACCTGAGATCATTGGTTCCCATTGCATGGAAAAGCTGCTCAAAAAGGGTCATTCTGGTGTTATCGCCCAACTCCATGCCATACAAGCAACAGAGACACCCTCGGTACCCCAAGACCTCAAAGCCATCCTTTCTAAACATCAATTAGTCTTTTCCACTCCCCAAGGCCTCCCTCCTTCCCATGGTGTTCATGATCATTCCATTCCCCTTGTACCTGAAAGCCTTCCTCCCAATATCTGTCCGTATCGTCACCCCTTTTCTCAAAAAAATGAAATTGAGAAAATCATGGTCCAGGAACTCCTTAATGCAGGTGTTATCCTCCCTAGTACGAGCCCCTACTCGTCTCCTATGGTCATGGTCCTGAAGAAAAAAGGTTCTTGGCGAATGTGTCACGACTTCCGTGCCCTCAACAAACTTACCATCAAAGACAAATTCCCCATTCCTGTCATTGATGACCTCCTGGATGAATTGAGTGGCGCCCAATTCTTCACTAATCTGGATCTCCATTCGGGCTACCACTAGATACATATGAAAGAGGAAGACATTCCCAAGATTTCCTTTAGAACTCATGAGGGCCACTATGAGTTTTTGGTCATTCCCTTTGGCTTGTGTAATGCCTCCTCCACCTTCCAAAGCCCCATGAATCACGTCTTCCATCCTTTTCTCCACCATTTTGTCTTAGTTTTCTTTGATGATATCCTCATCTATAGAAAAACCTGGACATACCATCTTTCTCATGTGGATCGAGTTCTCCATCTACTCTCTCAGCACCAACTTTTCCTGAAACAGTCTAAATGTTCTTTTGGTGCCTCAGAAGTAGAATACTTGGGTCATTTGGTTGGCAAAGATGGCGTCAGGGTGGATCCTAAAAATATTGAAGCTATGCAAGACTGGCCTCACCCAAAGACTCTTAAGAGCTTGCATGGATTTCTAGGCTTAACAGGGTATTATCGCAAGTTTGTTAAGAATTATGGGAAG
>ML827857.1:72765-93524 GCA_009831015.1 Picea engelmannii
CACTCCAGTCCTCGCCCTTCCCGATTTCACAAAGACCTTTGTGTTGGAATGTGATGCCTCAGGGAAAGGAATTGGTGTTGTCCTTATGCAAGAGGGTCAACCTTTGGCCTTTACCAGCAAGCAACTATCTGAAAGAAATCTGGACAAATCCATCTATGAAAAGGAAATGTTGGCTATTCTACATGCTGTGGATCTGTGGCGTCCTTATCTATTGGGGCAACGTTTCTAAATTAAGACAGACCATCAAAGCCTCAAGTATTTTTTGGAACAACACATTTCCTCCCTAGAACAACAAAAATGGGTCACTAAACACTTTGGATATGATTATGAGATCATTTATAAGAAAGGCAAAGACAATGTAGTTGCGGATGCACTTTCCTGAAAATATGAAGATGAAGGATCCCTTTTTTCTCTTTCATTCATTGTACCAGATTGGCTCCAAGCCGTTCACCAAGAATGGCTACAAGATCCCAAAAGTTCGTAGTTGATCCACCAATTGCAGTCCAAGGCTCCAGCTTCCCCAGGGTACTCTTGGCTCCATGAGGAACTTCGATACAAAGGCCATTTGTATTTAAGTAAACAATCAAAGCTTAAATCCATGGTACTTTCTGAGCTTCATGCTACACCCACAACAGGGCACTCTGGGTTCACCAAAACCTATGACAGGGTTAAACGTTCCTTTTTCTGGGATGGTCTGAAACAGGACATTTGTAATTTTGTAGCTGAATGTGATGTGTGTCAATGCAACAAGGGAGAAACAATCAAATTGCCAGGCACACTACAACCACTCCCAATTCCACCTACTATTTGGAAGGATATCTCTATGGATTTTATTACCAACTTACCCAAATTGGGAAATAAATCCGTCATCATGGTGGTTGTTGATCGCCTTTCCAAGTATACTCATTTATGCGCCCTTCAACACCCGTTTATAGCATCCACGGTGGCTAAAATCTTCATGGATCAGGTCTTCAACCTTCATGGCATGCCGCACTCTATTGTTTCTGATCGCGACCCAACTTTCACAAGTAATTTTTGGCAAGAATTGTTCAAGATACAAGGCATCGAATTGCATCTCAGCACAACTTATCATCCCCAGACTGATGGCCAAACGAAAGTTGTCAACAAGTGTTTGGAAACATATTTGAGGTGTTTTGCCTCAGAAAAGAAAAATCAGTGGGCTCAATGGTTACCTCTAGCTGAATGGTGGTAGAACACTTCATACCACACAACTACATGCATGACTCCTTTTGAAGTGGTATATGGACATAAGCCACCTTCAGTTCTCTCATACTTACTGGGTGCCTCGAAGGTCTAGGCAGTTGACCTAACACTTACAGCTCGAGAGGCTATTCTCTGTACCCTCAAAGAGAATTTGGTCATGGCACAGAATCACATGAACAAACAAGAAGATCAAGGTCGCTCTGAACGTCAATTTGTGGAAGGGGATCAGGTGTTTCTTTGACTGCAACCTTACAAGCAAACTTCCCTCAAGTTCAAGCATTGTCAGAAACTAGCGCCCACATTTTATGGTCCTTATACCGTACTCAAGCGTGTGGGACAAGTCACCTATCAGTTAGCTTTGCCCAACAATTTGAAGCTACATCCTGTTTTTCATGTTTCATGCTTAAAGAAGGTGATTGGAGCTAAGTGCCAAATTCAAACCAACCTTCCAGAGTTAGTTGAAGAATGATCCATTTGGCTACAACCAGAAGCAGTTTTGGGCCAGCGTGAGTGTCACCTATGTCAGAGAACCATCAAGGAAGTGCTAGTACAGTGGAAAGATACAACTCCAGTAGAGGCCACTTGGGAACCAACTACCATTCTGCAACAATTTCCTCATCTCAAGCCTTGAGGACAAGGCTGTTTATAAGGGGGCGGACATGTTAGGGTCCTAACCCGCACATAGGTAGAAAAATATATTTAGACATAATAAAGGTCAATATTAATAAGGCCTTTCAATAAAATAGAATAAGGTGGATGTAAGAAGACCTAATAGAAGCTTCCACTTCTAGAAGGATCTTCTGCTTCTAGAAGGATCTTCCTCTAGATGCTTCTTTTTAGTTTAAATAGGAGTTGAGGGTATGAGAACCCTAGCTTGGATATTATTGTAATAGAGCTATGCTCAACTGGAGGTTGCCCCCTCGAAGAGGCCCATGAACATTGGTTTCAGATTCAAAGTGTTATTTCTATTGTTATTCTTATATCATTTTAGTGTTATTGTGGTGAATGTTCTGGTTATATTGTTGTTATTCTGCCATTACTAGCATTTTATTTCAGTTCTGCATACATTTTATATATGGTATATTACAAAATATGTAACCAATTCAAGGGCCCTTCAGCGGAGAGATCATAACAGTTGTAAAAGCTTGATTGTTATTGACTAAGAATGATTTGCAGGAGTGTCATTGTGGCAGAATTGATCCAATAATATAACCTGACCGAATACTAAAAGATGATAAAGACAAAAATTGCAACAGAAGTAATAATGCATAAATTAAAACAACAACAATAAAAGACAAAAATAAAACGCAGGAAGAAAAAAAACAACTCAGAAGCAGAAACCAAAGTGTTGTAAAGAAGAAAAAGAAGCACAAAAGTGAAAACAAAGCTAAACTATTAGTATACAAAATATTCAATCAACAAAGAAAAATTTTCACACTGGTCCCTCACAATATTTCAACCGAGGACTGCTAATGGTGTGGGAAAACAATTATCTTTGCAATTCCTTTAAAATTTCTGAGTTAGTGTCCAAGACAAAAGTAATCCGGAAATGGCCCAACACTTGAAATACTGATGTAGCTATTAGCCCTTTGACATATACGATTAATTCATCAAGATAAGCATGGAGACTGATCAACTCATCGAAAGTTGTGTGTATAGGCCTTCTCAAGGAGATACTTGTATCAAATAAGCCAGAGGGCAGGCAATTGTAAGACATAGTATTGCGATTAGTGGTGGAAATGGTGTTGTGATAATTTTCCCCTCCTACCTTGATTTTATTGTAACCAAACAAACTGTCAAGTAAGGGCTCCAAGTGTAACTCTACAACCTGTTGCAGAAACATTCTCATATTGAGAGGAGGGAAAGGATTTCCTATAATTGCTTGCCTAAAAGTTTGAAGACTAATACAAGTTTTGAAATTATCAGGGGCCTTCGAAGCAGGTTCCCAATTTGAAACCCCTTCAGGGTGGACAAAAGAAAACATTTCAGTTCTTAAGAAATCTCCCAACTCCCTTCGAAAGGTTGTTTTCAGTGCAGAGTTAAGAAGTTTCTGTTTTTGATTAGCTGTTTTCATAGTACACTGAACAAGACCTGGATCAAAACCACAAAGATCCACATTAAACCAAGCAAAAACCTTTTGAAATCTGCTAAGTAATTCAACATATTTAATTTTTTCTTTATCCGAACCCTGGATATTTATTTTAACGTTTGAGGATGATCCAAGTGTTCTAATGTTCATGGAGATGGTTTCAATCACCTTCAGTTGTGACTCCTCTTCCTTTTCTTTATTTCCTCCAACACTCAAGGAAAACGAAACCTCGAGAGGAGTCAAGCCCTCATGAATTTCATTATTTTCTACATATATAATCTTCTCATGCTTGAGAGGTTCATTTTGACTGACATCACAAATGCTTTCATCGTTAGGGATGGCCTTCCAGAAATTTTCATTCTTAGAAATGTATGAATGATGTAGAGATTGGAGAGCACAATTAGGCCAATGAGGTGAGATATGTTGAGTAGGAGAGGATACGAAGACAACCAATCGATCAGCTATTGAATTCAACTCCTTCCTAACTTGAGTGATGTTAAAATATAGGAGATTCGAGACAAGTGCCCAAATAGTTTGGGAATATTGTTCCATCAACTTGTTGCTAGGAGAGCATGTGTTACGTGTCAGGTTCACAACAAGCTCAGAATTTCTGAACACTGAAAGGTGACCACAACCAAGATTAAGGGCGTTCTTTATGCCTAACAACAAAGATTTGAATTCAATGACATCGTTTGAGAAATAAAACTCCAACCTGGATGACAGATTATGAATCTTTCTTGCAGGGGAAACCAAGATAATACCAACCTCGTTACCCTCATTTGAGTGTGAACCATCGAAGTGCATACGCCACAATTCATCCTCTAAATAAATTCTTTCCAGAGGAATATCATCCTCTTCAGTGAATATGGAATACACTCCTAAGAATTCTTCGATATAGTTCACACTAGATTGCGAAACATTCTCTATGTAGGGTGAGATTCTTCCTTCTCTAAGGACTATGATATTCTTTCCATTTTGAGGAACGGATAGATGTATCCCATCGAGCGAGAGGTATCCACCTGTTAGGGCTTGGAAATCTCTCCCCAAGATAATTGAGTAATTGCTTACATGCATATCAATCACCTGAATGATGAGGGTTGTCCTTATCTCAAGATGAGCACATAAAACCAAGGTTACATTCTTAATCTCGCCTATGGTCATTTGTTGCAGATTATTATAGGAAAGCATGCGTTTGGCATTTTTGTTTGTACAAGATAAGCCTAGCTCTTCCATAATAATCTTCGACATGACACTTGGGCCTGAACCACCATCAATGAGGCAATAGTGGGCGATTTTATCGATGATATTTACAGAAATATAAAAAGGGGGATTTTTTACAGGGTATTTGAAGTTATGTACACCTACTTTATTTATAGAAGAATCCTCTTCACTTACCTCTTCAGAAAGATTGGCTACAACAGAAGATTTTCCTTCCATGAATTGTTTCATATGCATCTGTTGTTCAGGGACGACAACCATGTCTAGGAGGGTTGCATCCGCCTTGATGTTGGCCAATTGATTCAAGATATTATATTTGGAAGAGGGGGGAGGAGGAGTGATTCCTTGACTCTCAGGAACTTTGGGAACCTGGGGCGTAACAACGGTTGAAGATGAACTCAGGTTAGAAGAACTACGAGGAGGGTCAAATTTGCCTTTTGGGGTATAGTCTTTGTTCCTAGTATTGATGACCATGACATCTTCTGGCTCGACAAAATCTAGGACAACGATAGTGGCTTCTGGTCATTTACCAAAGATCTTGTCTCTAACACTCTTCCTTACCTCACATGTGGTTTCTTCGTGGTGTTCCTTGCAGAAGTTACACCAACTCTGAGGTAGGATAGCCTTCAAATAGAAATTATTTTCAACCAAACTTCTAAAAAGAGGGGTAGAAGAGGATGAAGCTCCAAGGGTGAGGGGGTTGACAATACCTTTCCACTCAAAATATATCATATGGTTATTCATGTCTTGTACCAGCTGTAAGAGAGCGGACATATATATATGTCTAATTGATTCTCCTTGGGATAGACCAGTTCGTTCAAGTTGTTCCTCATACACTGAGCAAGTTTGCAGAGCGTAACTGAGGTTATCAATGGCCTTTTCTTCAAGCCTGTGACAATAAGGAGAAGGCAATGCATTGTAGTAATGCATGAAGGCATCTTGGTTCTGGGGGTGGATAAGTTCGGGGATTTGGTTATACAATTTGGTAAAACGCAAGTTGAAGGATGTAATGGTCTCACCATATTTGTAAATGACATTGTTGTACTCCCTTAACTTCTCATTATGGCTTTTGGATTGCCCGTAAGTGGATTAGAACCAATAAATCAATTCCTCCCAAGTAGACAAGATCTTAGGAGGAAGGTCAAAGAAATCATCCGCAGCCTTTCCTTCCAAGGAATTGAAAAACAAGCGCATGGAAGTGACGATAAGGAGAAGGCAATGCATTGTAGTAATGCATGAAGGCAGCTTGGTTATGGGGGTGGATAAGTTCGGGGATTTGGTTATACAACTTGGTAAAATGCAAGTTGAAGGATGCAATGGTCTCACCATCTTTGTAAATGACGTTGTCGTACTCCCATAACTTCTCAGTATGGCTTTTGGATTGCCTGTAAGTGGATTAGAACCAATAAATCAGTTCCTCCCAAATAGACAAGATCTTAGGAGGAAGGTCAAAGAAATCAGCTGCAGCCTTTCCTTCCAAAGAATTGAAAAACAAGCGCATGCAAGTGTCATTGTTGTTAGCCCCTATATTATGAAAAGCATTCAAAAATACCACTAGGTGTTCATTAGTACTGACAGTGTTATTTCCTGAAAACTTAGGCAGATTCTCTTTAAACTTTGGAAGCGGGTGAGTAGCAGGTGCTAGGTTAAGAGGAGAAGACACATGCCATGGTGTGGTCATGGCATCTTCTTCGAACTGAAAAAGGACATACTTTTTAATGACTTTGGTGGGGTTTGTAGTATATTGGACTGAGATATGGTGGCTGTACAAGCTACCAATCATCAATGACGATGAATATTGGGAAGATGGAGCACTTCCAGTGCCACCAGAGCCACCACTAGATGCCATTCTGTGGATGATAGGTGAGGGAAAGAAAGACGAGATGGATGAATCAGATAAATTTCTCCTTAGAGCACTTTGTTGGGAAGATAACACAGTGTTTCTCCTTCCTATTTCAGCAATAGGATTGATTTCAGGTGACAAGCCTCTTCTTCTTCTAGAAGCACAAGAATCTAAGGTCATGAAAGAAAGGCAAAAAATGAAGAAACGAGAGGTTATTGTTGATGTCTGGGTTTCCTATGTCTAGCTTCCAATTGTTCTTGGACACTAATATCTCCTTGAATTGCTGCCCAAGAACAGTTAAGCTCAACACAAGACCTAGCAGTGTCTAAAATAGTATGAAACAGGTTCAAAGCAATGTTGGTCTAGTCTTGGAGACTGGGCTCAAGATTGGTTTGTCTTGGAGAAATAAATGTAAGAACATAAGTAAAAGACACCAAGATCATAATAAATGTAGATGAGACATAAAGAAATCCCTTATTTCATTCCAATTCACTAAAGAGTCATTGTCTTTACAAAACTTCACACAAAAATCTTGGACCAAAGTCAAACTTAGAAATCCCCGATGGAACATACAAAAGGACCTCTAACAGAAAACCAAAAATGAACTCTAAAAGCTAGATCAGCTTGCCACAGATTGCTTCCCACTCGACTTTGCACAATAGCCTTTATCAATCATTAAAGTTAATTCACAAATAGAAAAGTCTACACAGACTATCAAAGATAGATCAACACCTCTAAAGAACAAGTGTCTGAATGATTTGATTCAACCCTGAATGTTGCTGTCTACAATAAGACCTTGCTATCACAAAAGAGAATTAGGCTATGATGAATATATGAATGAATGAAAACTGAACTATCTCAACACAACTCAAAGAGAAAACCTTAGCATTGTTTGTGCTTCTCTCCTCCTGCTGTTCCTCCCCTCAGTTCAACTTTTAACAATTTAGAATTGGTTAGAGTAGTTGAACCAACTTATTAGTTAAGCTAACATAAATCCTTAACTAACTTTAGTTAAGGAAGGGGGNCATAATTAAATATTAACTAATAGGTGGGACCCCCTTGTGACTCCTTTAGTGAATAAAAATCATCACATCATAACATAATCCATTTGTTAAGCAAACACACCCCTTGTGTCTCCCTTCAAAACATATTTTTCTTTGACAATTTTAGCTCATAAAATTTGAAAATAATTCAAATTAATACTCATATATCCAAAATAAGACCTGCTGTCCAAAATGAAACATGATGTCCAAAATCCATGGAGACCACTGTCATAAAACAATAATTGACATAAAAATTAAAAACCATATTTTCCAGTCTATGAAGCAACCTTTCCTTGGTTTCTACTGTCACCTCCTGATTTCCCTGAAAATTCCTTGAGTTGGGCAGAGCCTTTAGGCTTTATCTCACTAATCACATGGGAAAAATCATCCCTCAGATGCATCCGTGAAGACACAGATTTTCCAGAGTCATTAGAGGGTGAGGAAGGGGCAGTGACAACTTTTCCTTTACCAGATGTATGGTGGGCTCCAGTCTTCAATCTCTTGATGGCATGGGAGGATTGCACTAACGAGTGGTTAGGGGCAGCTTGGGCAATGGGGTTCAAAGGTGGGGGAGCAAGAAAAGTTAAGTTTGTCCAGCCATGGTGTTGGGAGACTGCCGGGTGAATAATCTCCTGCCACCCATCGTTTTCCAGGACTTCAGGTTGTAAAGAGACATGAGGAGGCACAAGTATACCAGGGGCTTGAGGGGCTTGGAAGGGAGGCCTTTCAGGCCTCGGTTAAACTATTCCCTGTCCAATCCAATTAAAGAACCCAACATGCAACAATTGGCCAAGCTCTTTAGAATCAACATCAAAATGTATTGAGAACCTAGGCCTCCTTGGGCCTCAGTTCCATTTACCTCTACCTTTGTTTCCTAGGCCATGGCTTCCCCAACTGAAAAAACTCATCTTGCATATTTTAACAATTAGCAAATAGTATTTTAAATAACCATGCATGAAAAATCCTTAAAAGTACGAAATAGATTTGTCTCAGAATGTATCAGGCTCATGCAATCCAATCCATACAAATTGTTCTAATGTTAATCAATGAGCAGGGGGGTGGAAAAATGTTCAGGGATACATGAGGGGTTTGTAATTTGTGAAAAACATGATATAATGAAAGGGAAGAGATATGATCACTGCTCAATGATAACAACAATCAACTGTAAGCAACCAATAAACCTCACTTCAATCCACACAGAATTCTGTCATTTCTATCCAATATAACACATAGATTTTCTTAGCTGTGATCAATATCAGAACAGGGGGTGGAAAAATGAATATGGGATATGTGAAGGGTTTATAATTAGCGAAAAATGAGATAACGAGGGGAAAAAAATGTTTACTGTTCATGATATTAATCAAGCAATCCATAACATATTTGTAGTAAGGAAAATATGCATCAACCAACAATTAGATGAATAAGTAATAATTCTTGTGCATTTGTTTAATTTTACTGTCCATTAATATCCAACACAGTGTTATCGCAAAACATAAGTACTTCACACAATTTGTAAGAGATTTTGTTCCCTTTATTCTTACATTCTGCGTGTCATAATAGTCAACAACAACACTCATTCTGTAACCATTAACATCCATCATTTCCATAAATTTCCCCAATCCATGTCTGTATTTGAAAGTAGTGTTTCCAAAAAATAATAATGAAGACTCTACTTCTGTTAATAGAGCCAATCGAAATATTGTAATGATATTGTTCCCATACATATATATGCAATAGAAAGATCAAAATAATCAACACCTCACATGGCACGCCTGAAAGGCAATTGTCTATACATCCAACAGTCATCGTTTATACATAGGATATGCAGAAACGAATTTTTGAAACCATGTAACCATGCCACTATAAAAAAAAAATCTTAGTGCTATTCAAAACTGGGCCAAACGTCCCACACAACTATCATCAATAGTGAGCCATCGCAAAAGACAAACACGCTTAGAATTCAGGGTTATCACTGGGCATACAAAAAAATCCATCCATATTATACGTGGTGCACGACTGAGAGAATTCCACAGTGTCATAATTCCCATAACCACACAACAATATATGTAACCATGATATAACTCAAAACTTCATTCTGGGCCATTTATTTAGTCGCTTGTGAGTGACCAGGCCGCATGCATTCAAGTGTAGGAAGATGCAGTAAACATATCCAATCTAGTCTTCTAATTCTCATAACATCACCTACAGGACGCAACATACGTGGACAACACCAAACCCCTGTGACTAATGCCAACCATTATCTGAACATCATAAGCACCACTCCAACGGCTATATAATAACCAACAATTTGGCACTGTGGTGAGGGAAGCAATAAACAAAACAAGCATGATAACGGTATGTACCTCCGAACCAAAACAAAAAATGACAGAGGCCCTTGCATAACAAAAACTAATTCTTTGACAATAAACTGGTGACCATGACTCTTATAAGTGCAATTGGCAATGTGGGGCTCATGCCATTATCACAGAGGTAGTGACAAGAAACTAAACCAACATGATGGCTATACTACCCACAAGTGAGCCCGTATTCAAGGTAATAGATCACAGTGACTAGAAATTACTTGACAGGCTCGACAATTTCCCTATGCAACCTTGGCCTGGAGAGTTTAGGGTTTCAAAGTAGCCTTCATAGGAGGAATGGAGCTAACTTTAGTGAGAATTCGAGGCCAAAGGTGTATGTGAAGGGATGTGATGCTTGTGGACGAGAGACAGTCCCTTGACAAGGCCGAATAAGGAAACAAGGCTCTTAATCAAACCCAATAAACAAGAAGACAAACTTCCAACCATGATTTTAAACAAAACCCTTCAACCAACACGCAGTGGTAATAAAGAACTATCACCCAGGAAGACTAAAAATCCAATGAACTTAAATTGATACAAGCCGAACCATCTATTTTCATTCGAATCCAAAATTCCATACAGTTGCAACACTTAAGACAAACACAAACCCACACAACTAAGCCAAAATAATTTCATAACTAGAGTGAAGTCAAGAATGGCCAAAAGAGACATACATTCTCTTCAAAATCCTTAAGACGAGAGGTGGCCGAGCGGTTTTACACTGCTAGAAATCTAGAGTATGAACACGACAACAAGATTAAAACAATAGTCCGACTAGGGTGGCGACCAATGAGAAGGGTAAAGGTGATGTGCAAAAAATTCACGTCGCCTCCACCCATATCTCATTTACTTCATAGTACATGCCAATGAGCCTTCCATTAATGCCATTAATCAACTAGTTCATCGATAGTATCAACACATTCAAACCATAGTATAATCCAAGTCCAAATAATAATCCAACCATTTGCATTCACTTTTCCAAATGCGCCACCCATGTTTACATTCTCGATATAACTCAAATAAATCGCTCGACCACTACACAATCCAAACGATCATGTATAGCATCATCATCAAACATTTAACCAAAACATAGCATAATCACCATAAAAATGCAAGCCATCACTTCCATGAGCCACCAACGTTATAACATATGTAAGTCAACCACCGATCCCATTAATCAATGCATAGCCATTGCATTGTCACCTTGCCAAAGTGCGCCACCAAAATTTCCACCATATGCATATAAACAAATAAATATTTCAGACATTTCCTTGTTAGCTAGGACTTAACCACTATCAACAAGTATGTAGAGCTAGGTCTCCTTTTTTTTTGCATTAGATATAGTATTTACTTTTTCCTCAAAATTCCTTTCTGTAATTTTCACTAACATTTTTGTTGTATAGGCGAGAAGAACAAATACCATGAATGAATAGCAGGCTGTAGTATCATGAAGGAAAAATATCTCAAAACTTAACTGATATCAACGACAACCATATTCTCATCAACCATGTAACTTTGTAGCACATAATCATAACATTGAAAATGAATAGACCCGATCTTCAAAAGTTCAAGGGGGTCCCACCTAGTAGCATTATTTAGTCTTATATAATAATAGGCTTATCAACACTTTGTAGGCGAAATTACATTGATGTTTTCAATCATCAACAAACACGTCTGTGTTCTACTAGAAATTGACTCAAGGTGTTCACAACAAAACATATATCTGACCTGGTGTTCGTTAGATACATCAACAATACAATGATCTATCTGTACAACATAGAATCAACCAACTCTGACGAAGTGTCAACCAAGAGCTTCAACTTAGTTTCCATGGGTGTGTTCATGGATTTACACTCCAACATATCAAACCTCTTCAGTATTTCAACAACATACTTCCCTTGGTTAAGGAATATCTTCTCTGGGCTCTGCCAGACCTCAACACCTAAGAAATAGTGCATTGGGCCAAGGTCTTTCATCTCAAATTTTGTAGCGAGCTTCTTCTTACAATCAGTGATGAGATTTTCTTCTCCAGTTAGAAATAAGTCATCCACATACAATAGCAATATAACAGGCTCATCATTCATAACCTTGAAGTAAAGGTTAGAGTCAGCTTTACTCTTGGTAAAGCCCAAGCTCGTCAGGAAACTATCAATTATTCCATACCAAGCTATAGGATCTTGTTTTAATTCGTACAGAGCCTTCTTCAATCTGCATACATGAGTCTTTCTGTATTCAACTTCAAATCCTTGAGGTTTTTCTATATACACTTCCTCTTCTTTTACACCATTCAAGAAAGATGTCCATTTGATGTAACTTCCATTTCATCTTAGCTGCAAGGGCTATGATGGTTTTGATTGAAGTGTATTTGGCTATAGGAAAAAACGTCTCTTCATAGTCAATGCCTTCCTTTTGAGAAAATCCATGAGCAACAAACCTTTCTTTATATTTCTCAATACTTCTACCAACAACATGTTTTATATTGTATATCCATTTGGAAGATACCACATCCTTTCTCTTCGGTTTGGGAAATATTTACCATACATCATTCTTTATAATGGATTGGTATTATTCTTTTATGGCATCTTCCCATTCTTTCTTCTGAATGGTTTATTCAAAGCAAGTGGGTTCCTTTTCTAAGAGATCACACATCAAAGCCATGTAACTGGAGAATGGCTTGGGTTTCTTGACTTGTCTCATGGTTCCTTCGGGGGCACCGTACTTATCTCCATATCGAATAAGTTATCTTTCCCAGGCTGACTTTCTCTTGTGGGATATTGCCATCTGGGGAGGTTCTTGAGATTCTATTATGTCATGATCTTCTGAAATCTCCTCATAAGGGGAAGTTATGACTTCCCTCACTGGTTCTGCAACTCTGGGAGCTACATGTTCTTCTTCATATACTTCTTCAAGCTGACATCTTCTTGATTTCTTTAGTATTGCATCTTCATCAAAGGTTACATCTCTACTGATCTCAATATGATGGTAACCTGGTATATAAATTTTGAAGGCCTTGGAGACCTCACAGTATCCAACAAATATCCCCTTCTTTCCTGAAGGGTCCAACTTAGTTCTCTTCTCTTTAGGAATGTGTACAAATATTGGACAACCAAATATTTTGAGATGGATTACTTCTGGTTTATTTACAGAGAACATCTCTTAATGGGTTTTGAACCCAAGTGCACTATGGGATAGTATGTTCTATACATACACTATTTTTCTTGCTGCTTCTGCCCATAAGTGCATTGGAAGATCTTGATCATGGATCATAGTCTTCACTGCTTCCATTATAGTTCTTCTCTTTCTTTCTGCTACACCATTTTGTTGAGGATTGTAGGGAGTGGTGATCTCCCTCTTGCTCCCGACATCTTTACAAAAGTTTACAAACTCTTTTGAGGTGTATTCTCCTCCATTATCTGACCCGAGTATCTTGATCTTTCTTTCAGAGAGATTCTCTATCAAGGCTTTGAATTCCTTGAATTTACCTAACACTTTATCTTTTGATTTCAAAAATTAAACCCAGGTTTTGCAAGAATAGTCATCAATAAAAGACACATAGTATACATACTCACTAATTGAGGTTGATGGAATTGGGCTACATACATCTGTGTCAATGAGCTCTAATACTCCTACTGCTTTACTGTCTCTCTTTGGAAAAGGGTTCTTTATGTTCTTTCCTTGTGCACATCCATTGCACACACCTTCATTGTCAACCTTGAATTTTGGTAGACCTATGAATTCCTTCCTTACACATGGTAATGCCTTTTAGTTGATGTGAGCTAGTCTTCTATGCCAAAGTTCACATGGATTCTCAATGGAATGAGTCAAGGCTGCTTCTGAGTGACCTTTAAGCTTATACAAACCACCTTCTTCTTTTCCAATAATAATTGCTTCTTATATGGTTTTTCCTTTGGGCCACATAAGAACTTATCCATCTATGAAATCAACTCTAAATCCTTTCTTATATAAAGATGAGATATAAAGTAATTTATTTGTCAAACATGGTACATATAATACATCCTTCATCTTCATTGGGGTCCCTGAATCAAGTTTGTAATTCGATTCTCCTACTCCTTTGATAGGGTACTGGTAATCATCTCCAAGTGTAACTTTCTGGGGAAAGTTCTTTTCTGTAAGACAAAAGAGAATGTCTCTTTGACCTATCATGTGCTTGGAAGCACCACTATCTATGAGCCAAGTGTCCTCACCAGGTGACACTGATTCTTAGAGGGAAGAGATTAAGACATAGTCTTCAATATGTTCTTTTATCATCTTTGTGGGTGGCTCTTCATCTTCAAATGTATGGGAATGGTTCCTTATGTTTCTCTTCTTGTATTATTTTCTTCTAGCTGGACAATTCTTAGCAATATGTCCCATCTTGTCACAATGGTAACATTGGTAGGATGATAAATATTTTTCTCTTCTTTGACCTTTCTGAAACTTCTGGAATCTCCTTGGAGGGTGAGATTCTTAATGGATGAATTTATTTGGAGAGTGAGACTCCTTATATTGATGAGTTTATTTATAGAAGTGAAACCTCTTTCTTCCTCCTTTAGTATGAGCAACTAGAGCTTGATCTTCATCTCTTGATAGTACTGCTTCTCGGTTAGCTACTCTTGCTTCTTCTTGAACACATTCTTCCCAAAGACTATCAAAGAATAGTTTCTCCTTTCTAGCACAAATAGTTTGGATGAATGCATCCCAAGGTCTTGTGAGACCATTAAGGGATGTCATTATGAGTTCATATTCATCTTGAGTATCACCAATTTCTTCTATATGTTCTTTGAATTGTGATATTCTAGAGAAATATTCCTAAATAATTTCTCCTTTCTGCATCCTTTTACTTTTGAGTTGAGTTATTAGATTCATCTTCCAGTTGGTGTTATTTCCTTCATATATTCTGGTTAGAGTAGAAAACATTTCTTTTGGATTTTTCTTTGAAGCCACTTGAGGAATCAAGTGATCTTTAATAGAGTCTGCAATGATTCTTTTGGCCCTAACAATGTCCTTTTGGTGTTTTGCTTTAGCTGTAGCATCGATAGGTAAAGGTACATCTTATTTAATGAATCTTGCTCGATCATTCTCTTCAAGAATGAGTGCAATCCTATACTTCTAGGCACGAAAGTTTTCCACACCTTCTAGCTTGTCAACAAGCTTAGTGCTTGCAGATATCTTGACCTGGAGCTAGGAAAATGAGCAAAAATTGAAAATGCTAATAATTTAATTATGAACTTACTAGGAGGTGTGCTTGGCTGAGGCAAGTAGCCTAGTGCAGTCAGATTTAAAAAAATCCAAAATTTTCCCCTTCAAACCAGCTCAGTGAAATTCTGGACTTGTACTTTTGGTACTGGTTTACTGGTTTTCTAGTTTTTTGGTACCAGTGAAAACTAGGGTTTCACTTTTTGGGAGTTCTGTCCACTAAAAAAAGTGCGTTGGGGCCACCAAAGAGTTTTCTAGGCTAGGGTGCACTTCCTTGATGAGATTTAGGATGAAATTTCTCTTCAATAGATAACCCTAATTTTCTTGTACGACAACAATGACGCTTTTGGTTATCCAGTGAAAGGTGGTCTCTTCAACTTAGATCTGATTCCATGTTAAGGTTTTGAGCTATTATTAGGTTTATTTTCAATTTACTAGATAACAATAACATAGGTAGTGTTATCATTGAGATTCACCCTCAGATTGCAGGAGGATAAGCCCATTACCCATCAAAATGTTTGTGGAGGTTGGTTTATGAGTGGAGGTCAAATGGACAAAGCTTAGCATAAGAATGTTTAAACATAGAAAACTGGGCTAGCAATGCATAAGAAAATGAACTTCAGTCAGTGGTTTAATCTTAAAGGTGAGAAGGAGGAAGACTTAGTGAGGAAAGTGGATAAGTCTGCCATGAGAATCCGACCTTCAAGCAGCTTGGTGTAGAAAAAATTAGGCACAAGAGCTCTCTTGAACTTAAGTTTAAGGTACTAAAATATATCACATCAACATCATAATCAAACCTCCATTACAATACAACTACAACAACTCATATGGATCATCCATGTATGAGCATTTCGACATAAGAGGAAACATGACAGTGAAAGAAAATACTGAAACAAATCATAGAAGAATTATAATCAAACCTACATTACAATACAAATACAACAACTCATCTGGATCATCCATGCATAAGTGTTTCAGCACAACATGAAACAAGATGGTGAAAGAAATTGACTTCTATTAATGAGAAAGTATCAGATGTCATACATAACCAGAGAACAACTCTGCTATCAAACTATTACAAAATAGGGAGCTCTGCTCAACCATCGACCCCTCATAACATATTCTTTAACTGCTATATTTATACCCAGTAGTGGACAACCGCTAGGAGTGCAAGTTGGCCATCATGTCCAAGGATTTTCATTTGCACATCCTTCTGTCAGATGCAAGCTCAAATCAATATGGGTCTGTAAGAAGAAACCTTCCATCATGGTACCTCGAACTGATAGTTCTGTCTCCTCGGCCAGAGATTTCATGCCTTCTATTTATGGAGTGAAACGAGGTTTCAACTACCAGTCCTTGTTCATTAACTGATTTTTCCTCGGGATCGGGGCACATCTTGAAGACTAGGGGGTGACTATGTGCTTCTGCTGGATTCATTGCTAGACAAGCATGTGATTTCGGGGCCATCGAAAGTGGTTTGGACCCACACCACATTTGGGCCCGAAACTCACCAACTTCTGCCACGTAGCTTCCCTGTGATACTGCGGTTTATATTTCGGCCTGCTCAAGGATTTTAACGTTCGAGCATGTTTCGGCACCAAAATGAAGAATGGTAGTTGATATGAAAGGCCCCGCCAAAGATTTATCTACCCGCCAACTATGGAATCCTTCCAACTGCGTTTGGAGATGGCACTAAATCGAAATGCACAAGGGATCTCCGCCGTGGAAAACTGCACCCACCCGTTCTCCTGTGCTCATGACTATCACCCGTGACCCTATCACCCATGACCCTTGATGATTTCATGTGATAACATTGGCTCCACATGGGATGGCAGGCTCCTTGTGAGCTGCCAAGAACAAGCAGTTCCAGTGCTTTAGCTGTTGGGTTGTGGAGTTGAGCTCAAATACATTTTGCTTACGTCAATAGACTGACATGTACACTAATCAAATTAAAAATAAAACAAACACACATGCTCCAGAAGGATATTATTTATGTACAATCCTAAACTAACTAATTTTTACAATGCGTTAGGTGAAAACAAACTTCTACCAGAGCCATTCAAGTAAATTCCTAACTGAAAACATATTTACTCTGTCACTGATCAACAAGGGACAATAAAAATGTGACAACAAATTAATTACATTCTTGAGATTACCTCCCAATGATGAAGGTAAGATAAATCTTGAAGGCTTCAATACATTGAGGAAATAAAACTCCATGTACTCCCCTATAGGGTCATAAAATAGGTGGTAAAACTTACTGGGTTGGTAACAAAAATCCTGCTCTGCTTTACAACTTCTCACATATGGTTGAATGTCTGTGGCAAGCACAAGTGAGTGAATGTCTAATGTGGGTTGTTGATCCACTTCTCTTTTATCTTCTCTGATAACATCTGCTAGCTGATGGAAAAACATCTCCTCATGTATACCAATGAATAACTCTTTCTCTTTATCATGCTTCTCTTGGTAAAATCCTTCATTTTCATTAGAAGGCTGGCTGCTAATGCTTTTTGCTTCTAAGACAAAAAACACCTCAGCATCTTCATCACTGTCTCCATAATTATCAAATAAAGGAGGAGTCTCAAATGACATACCAAGAGGTATCTTTTGCCCAACATGAGAACAATGTTCTTCATTATTAAACATAGGCTACCTTTCAAGATTCAATCCAGGAAGAAATATCTTATCATCACCATATGAGACAAAAATAGGTTGCTCATATTTAGTTTTTTTGGAGACAGGGCTATAAAGAGTATCAGCTTCCAGAACAGAGTCAATTTCTTCACTTTCCTTATTGAGACAACAAACACAGTTTTCATCTGATGCATATGAACATGGAAGAGAAAGAGTTGATTCCTCATCCAAGGCATCTTCTTCATTCTCACAGCCTTCATAAGAATCAATTATATCCTGAATGCAGTCTTTATACTCCTCACAACAGCTATGACAAATTATCTGAGAGGAATAAAACTTTTGACAATGAATATTGAAAGCTGCATGAAACTCTTTGAGTGAAGAAACGCTAGAAAGCTCAAGAGAGTGATACAAAATACGAGCATCTCCTCGAAAGGAGTACATAAAAAAATTCATACATATGTATTCATGTTGGATGCCAAGTTGCTGCATCAAAGCATGACATTCTAGAACATGCTCAACAGGGATATCATTCTCACCTTCATAAAATCTTGGCAGCAGACCTTGCCATTCATCAATTTGAGGTGTAGGATGTGGAAAGCCAGCTATGGCTAAGAAATTGAGTGGGGAAAACCTCCTGGATAGGATATCCTCCATAGCCATTTAATTTGTCTCAAACCAGTCGAGTCTCCATGGTGAAAGATGAGCAATCAGAACAATGTGTCCAGCTTGAGTTCACCATCTAAAATTGGATTTGTACAATGTCGTTCTTCCCAGGGAGCTTTTCAATATGGAACAACAAATTAAAAGACTTCTTGAGAAATATTTCCTTTCTTGATAATCTTCTCTGAGTCAGCTTTAGGTGTTTCCAGAGGTATATGTGGAGTAGGCCTCGTGTGTCTTCCTTTGGGAGCCACAACTGAAACAATGGAGTCGCCAGGTGCAAGCTGTAATCTTCAAGGTATTGATTTCTGATGCACCTTCAGAATAAAAAATTATTTGTCGTTCAATCCCAGGGAAATGTCTTCAATTCGTTCCCCAGAAATAGTGCCAAGAATGTTAGCACTGAGAGTCACCCTCAGATTGCAGGAGGATAAGCCCAGTACCCATCAAAATTTTTGTGGAGGTTGGTTTATGAGTGGAGGTCAAATGGAAAAAGGTCAAAATAATAATGTTTAAACACATACAACTGGGCTAGCAATGCATAAGCAAATGAGGTCCTCATTAACTTCAGTCAGTGGTTTAAGCTTAAAGGTGAGAAGGAGGAAGACTTAGTGAGGAAAGTGGACAAGTTTTCCATGAGCATCTAGACTTCAAGTAGCTTGGTGTAGAAAAACTCAGGCACAAGATCTCTCTTGAATCAAACCTCCATTACAATACAACTACAACAACTCGTCTGGATCATCCATGCACGAGCATTTCAGCATAAGAGGAAATGTGACAGTGAAAGAAAATACTGAAACATATCATAGCAACATTATAATCAAACCTACATTACAATACAAATACAACAACTCGTTTGGATCATCCATGCACGAGCGTTTCAACACAACAGGAAACAAGATGGGGAAAAAAACTGACTTCTATTAATGAGAAAGTCTCATATGTCATACATAACTAGAGAACAAATCTGCTATCAAACTATTAGTACAAAATAGGGAGCTCTGCTCAACCATCAATCCCCCATAACATATTCTTTAACTATTGTATTTATACCCAACAATGGATAACTTCTAGGAGCGCAAGTTGGCCATCATGTCCACGGATTTTTGTCTACGCATCCTTCTGTCAGACGCAAGCTCAGATCAATATGGGACTGCAAGAAGAAACCTTCCATCGTGGTACCTCAAACTAATCATTTTGTCTCCTCGGCCAGAGCTTTCATGCCTTCTATTTATGGAGTGAAATGATGTTTCAACTACCAATCCTCGTTCATTAACTGAATTCTCCTCGGGATCGGGGCACAACTTGATGACTAGGGGGCGACCATGTGTTGCTGCTAGATTCAACGCTAGATGAGCATGTGATTTCGGGGCTGTCAAAAGCAGTTTGGACCCACACCACTTTTGGGCCCAAAACTCACCACCTTCTTCCACGTAGCTTCCCCGCGATACCGCAGTTTAGATTTCGGCCTCATCAAGGATTTTAACGCCCGAGCATGTTGCGACACCAAAATGAAGCGTGGCCGCTGATCTGAACGGCCGTGCGATCTGGGCGCACCTGCTATTTTAGTGCCCCCTCCAAAGCTTTATCCTCCCACCAACTATGGAATCCTTCCAACCGCGTTTAAAGATGGCACTAAATCAAAATGCACAGGGGATCTCCGTCGTGGAAAATTGCACCCGCCTATTCGCCTATGCTCATGACTGTCACCCATGACCCTTGATGATTTCATGTGATAACAGGTAGGATCACTGAGAGAAACAAAATCACAAGATATACAACATTTATCCGGGGAAACCCTCATGGGGGAGAAAACCCAACAAAAACTTCCTTAATATAGATAGTCAATACAATGCCAAGACAATAAACCAAAACATTAGAGAATATCCAACGCTGATCAATGTGCCTCTCTCTTCCTTCTTCTCCCAACTACAACTACCAAACTTGCACACTTGATGAATGAATGAGTGAGTGAGATAATGAGGCATTGGATTCCTTTATTTATACAAGATGGTAGACGCTATAAAGGTGTCTCTTCGCTGGGCAGGGCCGACTTGTCTTCTTAGTGGTTAAAACCACTTTAATTAGGCTCGAGGGCCGACTTCTCAATTTGCATAATATATTTAAGCTTTGACCAATCCAAAAAAGGGGATTTGGTCAAGTACAAAGCCGTACATGATCAATACACAAAAGGGGATTGATCAGATGAATAATAACTCAATAATAAATAGAATACTCTTTGTAGTTGCGATATTTCAATAATAGTAAAGGGAAAGATAGATATGGTGCGCAAATTGAAGAGATCCTTTTAAGAACCAAACATCAATATAGCATACAAAAACCTCTAGAAAAGTACTCAACGCCTTGAAAAAAAGATAATATCAGATAATAAGCCTCTTCGAGGGGGCAACCTCCTTTTACCCCACTTAAATGTTCAAGTACAAGATGATTCCAAATGAAAATGTCTCCTTGGTATATATAGGAGACTA
>ML827857.1:104587-118353 GCA_009831015.1 Picea engelmannii
GCGAGATGATAGATCTAGTATCTTGGGAGTTGTTAGGCAGGGGAGGTGTGGGAATGAATTTGGGGTTCGGGCCGTGTTTCTGCTGCTTCTTTCTTTTGGGTTACTGCCACTGTTTAGACTCTTCAATCGAAATTTCAGGAGGGGTTTTGGGACAATGCTTTGCAAAATGGCCATACTCATGGCATACTTTTCACTTGAAGGGAAGTTGCTCATAATCAACTTGTTGCAGGTAGTTCCAGTTATCCAAGGTGAGATTAATAGCTCATGGAAGACCTTTTTCTAGATCCACTTCTTCACAGATGCACGCACAGGCTTGGAGGCCATCTTTGGGCTCTGCTCTATCTATGAACTTCCCAAGCATATTTCCTATTGATCGAATAGTTTTGTTATTCCAGAAATGCATAGGAAGGAAGGGGAGGCGAACCCAAACTGGGACTGCATTAGGAATATCATTTTCAGGGTTAAAATCTGGGGTCCAGCTAGTGAGATACATACCTTTGGAACCCATAAAGTATGGTCTGCTTCTGAAGATGAGGTCTCTGTCTGATTTATTTTCAAAGAGAAAAGAAAAGAAGCCTCTTCCGCATAGAAAATATGAGAGATTTCCTTTCAGGTGGGGTTTCCATTTCTTGTCGATTCATATCGCCATAGCCCGTAGAGAGGGCCAGATTCCCATGAATTTCCCGATGAGTGAATGTTCTGCAAATTTGAGAACGAGGGTTCTAGAGTTTCTTTGGATCTGAACTGAGGGGATTTGATCCATCTTTTTCACAAACTTTGGGGGAGTTTGTTTGTTCATCTTGGGAAGCGAGGTGATGAGGGAGGCAAAAGCTGCAACATCCTTGGCAGAGACAGAGGGGGAGGGAGGAGGCTGGGATACGGGGGCTCCTAAGGCCCCTCCTGGAGAGGAGGGAATGCGTGGAGGTCAGGGTATCAGGTCCAGGAGAAGAGCATGCGTTTTTCACATTATATCACTATCATACTTACTCTTAAAGAGTTTATTTATTTTCTTCTTCCCTCGTGATATATCCCTCTACCCAGGTCTTTTATTTCATGTCTAGATTGGCACAACTAATGGGATTGGATGAAGACCCTCACATACTTAAACTTTCCAACTCACATGAGGTCCTAGGTTGGTGTGATGCTTGAAGAGGATACTGAGGTGAATTGTTTGCATGTATTACATCTTAAGTGACAACTTACTTTTCATGTTTTGAGGACTAATATATCTTATGAACATTGTTTTACCTTGTCTTATACTATGTTTTGTTTTGAATGGCCCTGACATGGTTCTTTGAGGGATGTCCTAGGTTTTCACCTAGGATGTTGTGTCTTTATTGCAGGACTTTGGCACATGTTATGCAGAGCAATGAGTCATCCAGTGACTCACCAGCTTCAGACATAATCTCTCACATCCTTAGAATCTTGGACGATGGGCAGATGGGATTGGTTTGAGAAGATTTGGTCATGATGACACACCGATGGGATGAAATACCACAGGTTGGGCAGAGTACCCTAGGGATCCTTATTCACTGGATCAAGGATGTTACAATAGAAGACAACTAGACACCATGCAAAGATGAGATGCAACTCCCTCCAACCTCGACACAACACCCTAGATCATGGACGTTGGCCCTCATTTGATGATGAAATCATCTTTTAGGATTTAATGGTGCTAGGGTTTGATGTATAGTTGGGGTACCAATGATGATTGGCATGACCTTGGGTGATGAGATATACCACTTTCCATCACTTCACCTTGGATTGGTGCCATGTGGCCTTTGGAGGCCTCCTCCTTTCATATAAAGGCTTGATGTCGCACACATGTGGCCTTTTATGATGTATTTTAGCATTTTAGAATTTTGTAAAGGATAAATGTGGGGTCTACCCCACTTCTATTTTGACTTTGACATTTTATGTGGAACAATTTTCCAGGCTAGCCTCATATAAGACGACTAGCACTATCTTTCATTTTATCATCACAATTCCTTACACATTTTAGGGTTACACTTCTGAAAGTTTCGGCCCTTTAGGACTCTTGGTATTTCTCTCTCATGGACTACACTTGAAGGAGGATTTTTTGTGGATGTTATTTCTCTCTTGGATGTATATTTTTTGCAATTAGGGTTTTGATGTCTTGATTCTTGGAAGATGTAAGTAATTTGTTGCAATTTTATCTTTGGTTAATGTTACATGCATTAAATTGATATCTTGTTGGAAGTCTCTTTATCTTGTTGAAACCTTAAGAGGGGAACATAAGTGCTTCTTTCCCTCATAAATTGTTTTTTGTCCAAGTTTATGAAACATCCTTGGTAGGGTTAGAAGCCTAAAGCCCAAAAGTTCTTGCACTTTAGGATTTTAACCCCATACATTGATCATTTACCTAAGTGAAGCTACAAGAAGGGAAAAATGATATATAGGGCCCAAACGTGCTTGCACACTAGATATCATTTTCATCAAAGTCTAAAACCTTAGGCCCAAATGTGCTTGCACCTTAGGGTTTAGACTCTACCTCTTTTTCTTCATCTAGATCAATTTTTAGGTTTAATGCATTTCAGACTCCATAGGTCCTAAAAGGATAATGACACTGATCTAAGATTGCATTTATGGCTAAATTAGTTTTTTTAATCACTTTTCTTAATCTCTCAAGCATCCTACTAACTCTAATCATAGAAAACTTTGAGCATTTCTTGTTGCTGATATAAACGTTTCTATAACCACTGAAAACTACATTAGATTGTTGCATACACCTATCTAAAAGTGTCTTAACTTGTTCAAAAACTACCTCTACCAATTGGATAATAATCTATTGGCTTAATGCTTACTTTTCATGATCAATTGTGGTGTTTCTGAGCATTGTTTCTTCTTGTTGTTGAAAATAATTTATTGTTGTTATATGATTTTTTCCTACTATAATTTGCAGCAACCAATGCAATTCTACTTGTCCAGTGTCTAAAGAGGTCATTTTTGCATGATTTAGCTTGGTATTTGTCAATATATGCTGCAAATTGTTCATTGTTCCGGGAAGGTACAAAAATTTCCTTGCAACTTCTCTTTTCCTCTCTAGACCTAGATCCAACTAACATGTGATCAAGATAGGGAGCGATAGAATTGACTATTTCTTTCTATTTGATCGCTTGAGGTCACCATGGGTGGACCTCTTCCATCACTAAAACGAGGGAAGATTCTACTAAGGTGACAACGGTAGTTTCTTCCATAATTACACAAGATTTGAGGATCTTATGGAGGTATTTGCACAAGTACAAATCCTATGATTAAAATATCAATTCCTACAGGAGAAAAACTAATTGTTGAATGATGTCCAAAGAAAAAGGAAGAAATAGAGGACATGGCACATGTTCCCTATGCTAGTGTTGTCTGTAGTCTAATGTATGCAATGGTATGCACATGACCAGATATTTCTCATGTAGTGGGAGTATTGAGCAGATACATGTCGACACCTAGAAAAGAGCACTAGACTACTATCAAGAGAGTGTTCAAGTATTTATGTGGAACAAAAGAATATGATATATGCTACCAAGGGAAACCTGAAACTGACAAGGAAGAAAATGTACACATATTTTTCGATGTCGACTAGTCTAGAGATCTAGATTGATGAAGTTCGACTAGTGGATATGTGCTCAATATGTTCGATGGAGCAATAAACTAGATGAGTAAGAAACAAGAATTCGTAGCCTTGTCGACATTAGAATTTGAATACATGACAACCACTCCTGTAAGAAAATAAGTCATATGGATACATCAACTATATTTAGGGATTGGTTTGGAGAAGAAAGATACGAAGATAAATTGTGACAGTCAAAGCAAAATATTCCTAGAAAAGAACCCAACTTACCATTCTAGGACAAAGATCATTGATGTACAATGCCATTTTGTGAGAGATATGGTGGAAGGCAAGGTGTCACTAGAGAAACTAGACACTTCGAAAAACATAATAGACTCTTTGACCAAGTCCATGAGTGTTGTGAATTTCTCTTGGTGTAGAGAGGCAATGGGCATTGTTGCCTTGGGTCTGTGAAAAAAAGTTTAAGTTCTCTTGAATTAGAAAAGAAGACAACAAGTGGGAGAATGCTTGGTTGTTATATTATTTTCAATAATAGAACAATGAATTGACTGGCTAGTTGAGGTGGATCGACTGACGAGTCAAGTCAAGTCGATGGTCAAGTTGAATATCCAAGTGTTCGACTAGGAAAGTTGAAGGTCGAAGTGGTCAACTGGGAAGGTCGAAAGTGAAACCAATAGGAGGTCAAGTGGCAACCAACTGAAGATCGACTGATAACCGAGTGGTAGTCAATTATAATAGGATCCTGAGATTCACGGGATTGCAACCAATCATTTGCGTGGATCTGTAACTATTTTTGGGTGCCATGATTTAGGGTTTTGCATGTTGTAAAGCCTATAAATAAGGTGTGTTGTAGTTTTAATAAGTTGATGTTCATGTTGATGTTGCTAGAAGCGGTTTTTTCATGTAGATGTAAGTCGAATTGGTTGCAGGGTTGTTCTTGTTTAAAGCAAGAGAGTAGTATGATGATTGTGTCTTAGGTGTAGACCAATGTTAGTCATGTAATTCTTTATTCTATGAATGAATATGAAAACGAGAGAACAAGATGCTTAAGGAATGCTGGTTTGTAATGTCCCTTTCCTAATGAGTAATCTAGACGAATTGATGAAGTGGCCTAAGTAATTCTCGTGGGCCATAGTCAGGGAATTAATTATTTTTATTAATGTCACCGGAGAGGGAATTAATTACATATAAGCTGACATTGAGTAAAGTGGGAAAAAATGCGCCTAAGTGACTATTGGGAATATGAAAAGTCACTTAAATTGATTAAAAGGTAAAAAGGTCGCAAAAGAGTCAACTAATAAATAAAAAGGGAAAAAGAGGGCACCCTCTCTCATTCTTTCATGGCATTTTCTAGTTTCTCATTGAGATAACTCATTGTGGCTTTGGAACTGTTGGGACGAAAACCCTAGGAGAAATTTTCAGGGATTGGCTTCGGTGGTGAGACCATCCACCCTAGTTAGTCATTTGCAAAAGAGATCATTCAGATTTATTCCTTGTGCTTCATTGTTAGTTGAGATATCTTTGGTGGCAGTGTTTTCTTTCAGTGTGGCTAAGTTTTTAGAGGTGGAAGCTAAATTGGTTGCAAAAGGGGGTCGACTAGTTGAAAGAAGGTGAATTTTTCCTTAGAGAAAATGTGGGTTCCTTAATATATCCATTTTTTGCGAGTAGAGCATATTTTATGTGTTGGAGGGGTGATTTCTAGTGTGATAACTAAGTTTTCTTTACCTGGGAATCAATATCTCCATGGTGGATCGATTTCCCATTGGTTCTCTAGTTGTTTGAGGCATTGGAAATTATATATATCAGCTGTGGGGAAGTATTTCATGAGTCTGGGAGCATTCCAGTGAAGAAGAACCAAGTTTGTTCCCCCCAAATCGATTTGGACAACAAATATGAGTATTGCAGTGTATCTGAGCTGCATATATTTACTTTTGGGTCGATTCTTCAACTGTTATTTCACTGAGTGAAAGCACAAAGGATCTCTGTATCAACAACAACCACATATCCTTTATATCTGGAATGATTGCTATGTAGAAGGCACATATTTTTTTGAGAATATTCAGTGCTACCATGTGGGCGAGTTAGACATTCCACTACATCTCATCACTCTTGTATTTGCAACAAATTTCCTGTGAGTTATTACCACTGCAATTAATTGTTTATGTTGGAAATAAAAAAATTACAAAATCTCTACTATTTTATATCAGTATATCAATTGTATTCTTCAGTGTTTCCTTTATGCCTATTATTATATGTATCTTTGGAGAAAAGGGATATTTTTGGGCACTTCGAACAAATTATAAAATCTCCCATAACACTCATAAAACTACTACAAGCTACCAACACTATAGATTGAGGGTTTAACAAAAAACTAAAACTACAATGGCTCAAGCATTTGAATGGAGAGTCGATACTCAAACTTACATAGAGAGACAATAGCAAGGGGATAGTATCCAAATATCACATATGAAATTACAATGGTATCATAGCAGTGTATCATCCCAGCCTAAGGGTGTTTTCTATTCACGAGGCGAGGGAACGGTAGGTATATCACCTACAAAAGTAGAAGACAGTGAGGGGAAGAAGACATATTTAATGAAGAAGAAGACATATTTAACGAAGAAGGAGAAATAAGGGAGAACCAACCATAGGAGGAACAAGAAGAAGTCATGGGGGATAATAATGAGTTCAGATCTATACAAATCCTAGAAGTATTAGCAACTGGACAACAACAATTAACACAATTGTTGACATAGTTAATTGCTAGTAATCAGGTGAATCAGAACCATGGGAGTAATACTGGTGTAGGGGGTTCCAATGTGAACAATGGGAACAATGGTGAGGGAAGCCATCTTGAGATTCCTGCACCTATCCACACTAGGATTCATGTTCAAGTGGGTGCTAGGACTAATAACAGGACAATCCACATACCCCTTATGCCTCATTTCTTGGGAAACCAACAAACAAAGAATCAAAAGTAGCAAGTTCCAGGTGAAACTTTTCGATATTATTTGAGAGAGTATCAAACTCTAGGTGATAAGTTTTAGGCATCCATGTCACTACAAGACTTATACGCAATCAAATACATGAAGAAACCAAGGGATCACAACAGGGGGAAACAAAACAAGGATCTAGCATGAAATATGGGAAAGCTATCCATTCCGTCCTTCGATGGGTCTAGTAAGAACACAACTAGAGAATGGATACAAAAGCTAGATACATACTTCCATCTCAATCCTATGACAGATGCTGATGTTAGAATATGATGGATGTGATCGTTTAACCATAGAAAATATCACTATTTTCACCCAACCATAGGCCGAGGCCACCCTCAAGCACCTTAACCTTGACAGAGAATCATTTCGGAAGAAAAACCTAGGCTAGATAGCCAAACAAGATAGTGCACCTCTCTCCAAGGATAACACACCAAACAAGAGTAACAAGAGTTGATCAGAGAGTCCAAACCATAACCAAGAGAGAGTCCAAAACCAAAATCTGCTAGCTACTACAGCTGCAACGACAACTCTCCTCCAAACTTGCGCTCGGACTGGCCAACTACAGTGCGCACAAGTGTTGCTTCTGCAGTTCTGAGAATACTAGCCAGAATGAAGACTGACCTCCTGTATTTGTACTAATTCTGGCAAACTGCCTGGGCTGACTTCTCATTCTGGGTACTAATTGTTTAGTATATAATATTTCCTTTAGCCAACTTCTTCTCTTGGAGGCTAATAACCTAATACAAGTCATTCTCTTGAGCAGACTTGTCTTCTAGGGTTATTAACCAATTAATTAGGGTTTCTTCTTGCTTCTTGGAATATTCTATTCTCGTCAGGTTTACACGTGGAGGCAAATACCTCCCGTAGCTACCATAATATCAACAACTGAAGTGATTAAATTCACTACTGCACCTTGATGGAGAAGCCCACGAGTGGTGGTACCATGGGTTGGTCACTCTGGGACATGCAACTATCACCTCCTATTTAGATTTCACTTAGAAGTTAATGGAGAGGTTTGATAAGAAGGACCCCGAGCTACATTTCAGGGAGTTGGAACAAATCAAGTAGGAGGGAACACCAGATGCCTACATCACAGATTTTCAGAGGTTTGTAGTCATTGTGATAGATATCTCTAAGCCGAGATTGGTGATGTTATTTATTGAGGGTCTATATGAACCACTTCATGGTTGGGTGAAGGATTTCAAACCAAAGACATTACATGATGTTATCGTCACGACACGAGACATGGAGGGTGCAATGCCAAAGACAAAGACCTTTTCCAAACCATTTATTCCATAGAAAGGCAAAGATAAGAAACCTACAATGAAAGAAGGGACATGTAAGGATAGGTTAGATGAGGCGAATCAAAATGAGTTGAGAGAAAATAATATCTGCTTCAGCTACAAAGAACCTTGGGCACCAAGCCACAGGTGCATGGGAAAAGGAAAGGTTCACTAAACATAGGTGCATTTAGATAGTGATGAGGAGGAAGAGGTTGCACTAGAGAAGTGAAATGAGCAGGGGGAATCTACCGAGGATAATCCTTAGGAGGAGGAAAAGGAGGTGGCTATCACCACTTTATAAGGCACTCCTAGATTCCACACCTTCAGAGTCAAAGGTGTACTATGAGGACATAGGATCACAACTTTGATTGATGGTGGAGTGACCTACAATTCATTGATGCATCTTGGTTAGCCAGGAGACATATGGATACTGAGGAATTTGATGGGTTCAATGTAGTAGTGGCCAATGGGTATAATGTGTCATGCATGAAGAAGACTCCCAAGTTGGCCGTGACATTGGGAAACTACACCTTGAACGATGACTTATATGTTATCGATTTGGAAGACTCCAATATAGTTTTGGGATTCCAATGGATTCAAACGTTGGGAGACATCATGCCAAATTATAAAGTGATGACAATGAAATTATTCACACTAGGAGGTAAACAGGTTGTTATGAGAGGCATGTCTAATAATTTTGGTTGTTTCAAATAAAAGGATGGAGGCCATTTTCAAGTGAGGAGATATAACATATGAAACCAAGTGTTTCATCACAAATCAGGTAGATGCATAGGGTCAACAACATCATCATGAATATATTCAGGCCTTGTTGAACAAACATGACAAGTTTTTTGGACAAATACCTCTATGGAGACCACCAGACAGAGTCTTTGAACACACTATATATTTGGAGGAAGGAGCCAAACCGGTCATAACCACCCCTTCAAGCACCCCAAGAATTTCAAAGATGAAATAGAAAAAACCACCAAGGAGTTGCTTGAGATGGGGCATATCAAACCTAGTTCTAGTCCTTTCGCTTCTTCAGTGGTTTTGGTTAAGAAGAAGGATGGAAACATGAGGATGTGTATTGACTACAGTGCCATGAACAAAAATACGATAAAAAATAGGTACCCTATACTAAGGATCGAAGAGCTTTTGGATGATCTGCATGGAGTAATATACTTTTCAAAGATTGATCTTCGATAAGGTTATCATCAAATCAGGGTCAAAGAAGAAGATATTCACAAAACCACTTTTAGGTACCATTATGGGCACTATGAGTTCTTGGTTATGCCAATTGGACTAACCAATGCACCTGCTACATTTTAGTCATGCATGAATCACTTATTCAGAAAGAAGTTGCATAAGATTTTTCTGGTGTTTTTTGATGATATGTTGATATATAGTAAAACATGGGAGGAACACTTTGGAAACTTAGAGGAGATTTTGAGCATCATGGAGGAGCATTCACTATATGCCAAAGAGTCGAAGTGTGAATTTGACATGACATAGGTTCTATACTTGGGACACATGGTCAGTCCATAGGGAGTTCAGGTGCACAAGGAGAAGATACAGGCTATATTGGATTGGCCACCACCCAAAAATATCACACACCTGCGTGGATTCTTTGGGATTTGCAGTAATTACAAATGATTTGTGAAAGGGTTTTCACAGTTGGCTGCACTACTCACATACCTCACAAATAAATGAGCATTCAGATGGAATGAAGAGGCTAATAAGGAATTTTACCGCATGAAGGAAGTGATGAGCAACTGCCCAATTTTATCACTTCCTGACTTCACTCAACCCTCCATGCTTGAGTGTGATGCATCAGGTGAAGGGATAGGAGCAGTTTTTATGCAACAGAAGAATCTGATTAAATACGGGTATGAAGCTCTTGGAGAGGGAGAAAATCTATCCCATCTATGACAAAGAAATGCTCACAATCATGCATGCCTTGGAAAAATTTCGTCAATATTTGGTAGGTGGAAAATTCATGGTTAAAACGAACCACAAAAACTTAGGACACTTCTTGGGGAAAAGGGACTTGAACGAAAGACAACAAAAATGGGTTAGAAAATTATAGGCCTATGATTTTGACATCGAGTATGTCAAAGGGAAGAAAAATGCAGTAGCTGATGCTCTTTCCAGGAGACCATAGATTTGTTCACTTACAAAGATTTCAGTTGATTGGAAATCCCATCTATTGGTGGAATATTCCAAGAACAAATTTGCTTGTGAGGTGATGGATCACAGTACACAAGATGACATGTATAAGGTGGTATATGACATCATCTACTACAAATATCATGTATATATAGTTCCTAGATCCAGAGTCTACACTTAAGGAGAAAATCATGGAGGCTATGCACAATACACCATTGGAAGAACATCCTCTTCAAAACCTATAAGAAAGTCAGAGAGGTTCACTTGGAAGGGCCTCAAAGATGATGTGCTTAAGCACATTGGAGAGTGTGTGGCTTGTCAGCAAAACAAGTCAGATAAGACCCATATTGCAGGATTATTGTAGTTGTTTCCCATTCTGTAGAAAAAATGGGAGAGTATATCCATGGAATTTATCACAGAGTTTTCAGAGGTCCAAGGAAGAGATTGTATCTATGTAGTGGTCGATCAATTTACCAAATTTACACACTTATTTTCCATATCCTAATACTATAAGACAACACAGGTAGCATAGATATTCTTCAGAGAGGTATTAATACTTTATGGGCTGCCAAAATACATTGTCAGTGACAGGGACAACAAGTTCCTCGGTGCTTTTTGGTAGGAGTTGTTCATATTGGCAGGCACATAGTTGACCCCCAACACTAGTTACCACCCTTAGACTAACGACCAAACAGATATTGTGAACATATGGCTTGAGGGATATTTATGTAACTATGTGTCAGGGAAACATAAAGCATGGATGAAGTGGTTGTACTTGGGTGAGCATTGTTACAACACCACTCATCACATGTCCATTGGCATGACACCATTCTGAGCATTGTATGTGTACGATGCTCCTTCCTTTGTTGACTTGGAGTTTGTTGACAACAAGGCTCCCAAATCCAAGGATTGGATCCAACAGAGCCATGACATACTCAGGGCTCTCAAGGACAACCTACATACGACCAAAAATAGACATAATTTATATGCAGACATACACAGGGTTGAGCGAACTTTTGAGGTGGGAGACTTAGTTTTCTTGAGGTTACAACCATAGATACAGTCTTCATTGAATAAGAGTGGAGAAAAAAATCTTTAGCGATGTTTCTATGGGCCTTACAGGGTGGTTTAGAGAGTTGACAAAGTGGTTTATGAAATGTAATTTCTTGAGGGAAGAAAAATCCATAATGTGTTCCACGTCTCATGTCTCAAAAAGGCATTAGGGAAATCGACATAACTACCTCTAGCAGATGAGGAGGGGAAATTAGTATTGGTTCTTGAGGAGGTCTAGGAGGTCCAAGAGAGGAGACTACATAATAGGGTGATTTGGGAATACCTCATCAGATCCCGGGACATACCAGCAAAGGATGCCACATGGGAGAGTGATCAGATCTTTCAACATCCAAACCTGCAGTTTCTTGAGGACTAACAATCTCGGGAAGGGAGGACTATAATTCCCCTTTCCTAATGAGTCATCTAGATGAATTGACGAAGTGGCCTAATTAATTCCCATGGGCCATAGTCAGGGAATTAAAAGGGAGTTAATTATTTTTATTAATGTCACAGGCAAGAATTAATTAAATATAAGGTGACATTGAGTAAAGTGGGAAAAAGGCACCTAAGTGAGTATTGAGAATACAAAAAGTCACTTAAATTGATTAAAAAGTAAAAAAGTCGCAAAAGAGTCAACTAATGAATAAAAAGGGAAAAAGAGGGTGCCCTCTTTCATTCTTGCATTGACATTTTCTAATTTATCATTGAAAAAGATCATTGTGGCTTTGGAACTCTTGGGATGGAAACCCTAGGATAATTTTTCAGAGATTGGCTTCGGTGGTGAGAACATCCACTCTAGTTAGTCATTTGCAGAAGATATCATTCAAATTTCTTCCTTGTGCTTCATTGTTAGTTGAGATATCTTTGGTGGAAGTGTATTTTTTCAGTGTGGCTAAGTTTTTAGAGGTGGCGGCTAAGTTGGTTGCAAAAGGGGGTCAACTAGTTGAAATAGGTCGAGTTTTTCCTTAGAGAAAATGTGGGTTCCTTAATATACCCATTTTATGTGAGTTTGGCATATTCTATGTGTTGGAGGGATGATTTCTAGTGTGAGAACTGATTTTTATTTACCTGAGCAACAATATCTCCATGGTGGCTCGATTTCCCATTGGTTCTCTGGTTGTTTGAGGCATTGAAAATTATATATATCAACTGTGGGGAAGTCTTTCATGAGTCTGGGTACATTCTAGTGAAGAAGAACCAAGTTTGTTCCCCCCCCCAATCGAGTTGGAAAATAGATTTGAGTATTCCATCATATATGAGTTGCATATATTTACTCATGGGTCGATTCTTCAACTGTTGTATGGATGAGTGAAAGCGCATAGGATCTATGTATCAACAACGACCACATCTCCTTTATATCTGGAATGATTTCTATGTAGAAAGCACAAATTTTTTTGAGAATATTCAGTGCTGCCTAGTGGGCAAGTACTACAACTCATCACTCTTGTATTTGCAAATTTTTTTCTGTGAGTTATTACAACTACAATTAATTGTTTATTTTGGAAATAAAAAAATAACAAAGTCTCTGCTATTTTATATCAATATATCAATTGTATTTTTCAGTGTTTCCTTTATGCTTGCTATTATATGTTTCTCTGGATAAAAGGGATATTTATAGGTACTTTGAACAATGTATAAAACGTCCCATAACACTCATAAAACTACTACAAGTTACCAACACTATAGATTGAGGGTTTGACAACAAACTAAAACTACTACAAGCTACCAACACTATAGATGGAGGGATTGACAACAAAATAAAACTACACTGGCCCAAGCATTTGAATGGAGAGTCGATACTCAAACTTACATATAGAGACAACAACAACGGGATAATGTCCAAATAACACGTAAGACATTACATGGTTTTCTTGGTTAAGGGTTTCCAAGGTAAAATCTTTGTGTAGTGTGTGTATTTATCATTTATTTTCTTCTTATATATGTCTTCTCTTCTTGGTTGGTTTAGTGTGAGAATAATTTTTCTCTATAAAATGTCCCATGACTCATGAGAGATAAAACTTATTGGCATATATTTGACATATTTTCTCTTGGGATGCCTAATGTTTTGGGTTGAAGTGATATGATATATTTTTCCTTGTTTTTTGTTGCAAATTTAATATTTTGGAATAGCCATAAAGCTAAAGTTCATAGAGACTAAATTTGGGAAACCTCCTTATGAGGTAAAATTTTTAAATTTGCAATAAAGGTTGTAGAACAAAAATTTCTACATTGTATTAGAGCCATCTTTTTGAATTTTCTCTTTTGGTGAAGAGTGAGTTGGTATTCAATTGTATTGTACTTGGGAGTGATGCTTAACCTTGTTGGGGTTGTTGGGTGTGAAACCTTAGTTCACTTGCGAGAAGCAATTGAACCCTTGAAGGGTTGTTCTACTCATTTGTTATTGATTTTTTCCTTAAGGCATGTTTTAGATTTGCACGTTGATGACTCTCGATATTATAGAATGTAACAAGTTATATGGTGCTTCTAATTTCATGCCTTGGACTCTCACATTGCAAATGGTTATGGAGGAAGCTAAAATTTGGGAGCATGTTGAGAAAGTAATAGTTACCCCTACCGATTAGATGAAGTTAGTGACCCATAACAAGAAGGATACCAAGGAAAAGTGAATAATTCTTGATTCAATGAAGAATCGCTTTATCCCTCACATTGTAGAGAATAAGA
>ML827858.1:0-17578 GCA_009831015.1 Picea engelmannii
TTCTCCTATAGTTATCTCGAATTTCCTCCATCTCTCTTCCTCTTAACCTTCCCAACACAAGGAATTTACCCCTTCACTACTTTCAGTCCATGGGGAATATCATTCATTTATCAGGGTCTCTTAGGCATAGGTAACCATGAATCGCTCTATTGGGAACGCACTGCCAATAAATATACCAACAAACAAAACTTCTTGTTACAGTGCAACTCACTCGGGAGTTCACTCTTCACGCTTAGCAACCTATCTATTCAATTTGCAACTCCAAAATTCTCCAACATTCTCCTTAAATCACCCAACCTTATTTTTCTAGCGATGGTGCTCTTTTTCCTTCTCTCTCCTTGTTGTTCATGCCAAAAACTCAATGTGAAAATCTGCCTAATTTCCCCATACAAAATTCTTATATTTTCCCAAGACAATTCACTGCTCACTCTACCCAAATTTGATTATGCTTCAGCCCCATGCTTCCAATAACTATGGGATGTGACTCTCACACCCACCCTCTTACATGACTTTTAATGAATGGGCCCTCATACACTCAAATAGAAAATTAGAAGGTATCCCCAATGATAATAAATTTTAGGAAAATGGGATGAAGTAATATCCATAATTAATTCCCCCCCCCCCCTTGGACCTCTCTTAGACACTCTCTTATCTTGTGGAAATCTCATCCCACATCTCTATCCATATTCCCAGCAGTTGGCATCACATTACTTTTATTAAAATCAAATAATATATTTCACATATTACATCACTTGGTCATAGCTACATTCACATCTACATCATGCATTAATTAATTTGGGGATTATAGTGGGGATGTTACATTTTGACTCCCCTACAATTATGCATCATCCTTGATGTACAACACCGTTTCGAAATACATATACAAATTTACATCACAATATTCAGAAAAAATAAAACGAATTTCCACATTTTTCCCTCCAACAATAGTCCCAACCATAATCTCTTGTTCTTCTCATCTTGTTAACCCAAGGAATATGCCCCCTCCACTGCCCTTAGTACATCGGTATGCACCATTCTTTTATCAAGGACATTATCACAGGTGACCAAAAATTTATGAGATGTGGTTCCAGAACCTAGCTTCCCAAAAATGGACTCTTTCATTTTTAGCTTCTATTTTCTTCAAAATTGGAAAACATTTGTGAGTATTCCTCCCACATATTTTCCTCATGCTCCCATATTGCATCTTTAGGGCCATAGAAGGTCCATTGAACCTTTAACATCCCTATGGTTTTTTTCTGGAGCACTTTGAATTTTCTATCCAGGATGCATATTGGTTCCATCTAGAAATCCCCTTTATTTCCCACCTGGATCAGAGGCCAATCAATTATGTGGTTAGGGTCACGCACATATTTATTTAATAATGATACATGAAATACATTATGCACTCTCATGGTTGCAGGAAATTCTAGCATGTATGCAATTGGCCCTATCTTCTCTAATACTTCAAAAGGACCACAATATCTTTCACCAACTTTGGGCAACAACCCATTCTTATTGAACTTCTTTCCACATTCACTTTAATAAATATATGTTCTCCCACTTTAAAATCCCTGGAAAAAAAAAATCTTGTCTACGTAGATTTTTTTCCTGTCTTGGGAAGCCTTTAAATTATGCATGATCCTTCTCATCTTCTCTTCCATTTCCTTTAACAAGTTTGGTCGACTGACAACTCTGTCTGTTGGGTTATCCCAACTCACTGGTGTGTTACATTTCCTGTCATATAAAGTTTCAAATGGACTCATTTTTAATGAGTCTTGATACCCATTATTATAAGAAAACTCCTCTAAGTGGATACAATCTTCCCATTTTGATGGTTGGTCCATCACATACATCCTGAGCATGTTTTCAATTATCCTATTGGTCCTCTCTATTTCCCATCTGACTCTGGGTGATACGTTGTACTAATATTTGGATTTAAACTCAGAAAAAACCTTTGAACAAACCTTTCCATATTTTCGATGTAAACTCATAATGTTTGTCTAAAACTGTTTCCTTAAGCACTCTATCTAGCCTAGAAAATTCCTTCATGTAGATCTTTGCAATGTTTGATGCCTTGTGTGTTGTCTTCACAAGAATAAAATGTGTTTCCTTAGTCAATTTTTCCACTACCACCATGATGGAATCATGTGTCTTTACTGTTTTGGGAATATTTGTAATAAAATATATTGTTACCACTTCCCACTTCCATTCTAGAATGGGCAATGGTTGTAGTATCCTTGTTGTATTTTTGTGATTTTTCTTTACCTTCTGGAACTCTAGACATCAAACTATATAGTTAGCCACTTATTTCTTCATTCCCGGCCAAAAGAATTGGCTCCTTACAACTATAATGGATTTATTATATCCTGGGTACCCAGCATATGGCACATTGTGCTTTTCTCTCAGCACTATATTTTTCAGCTCCATGGAATTCAACACTTGTATCTTGCCTATGTACAAGAGGATTTCATCCTCTATCAATTCATAATTTTTAAATTTCTATTGTAAATTGCTTTGTTATAAATTTTATTTTATTTGTAAATAATATTGATTTGAATTTGTTGCTTCAAGAATTTTATTCTTTAAATATGTTTGGTACATGTTGATGGTTTAAATGTGCATTTTATGAGCTATTCTAGTGAGTGCATCAACACCCCGATTTTATGTGCCCTTCATATGTTTAATTTCAAAGTCATACTCACTAAGAAATTCTAAGCATCTAGTTTTCCTGGCATTTAATGTTGGTTGGCCAAATAAATGTTTCATACCAGAGTGGTCTATTCTTAGCTCAAATATCCTCCCCATGAGGTAATATCTCCAAATTTTTAATGCATGTACAATGGATGCTAACTCTAGATCATGTCTAGCATAATTTCTCTCATGCTCTTTTAATTTTTGGGACTCATAGCATACCACATGGTCTTTTTGACTAAAGAATCCACCGATCCCTTCCTTGCACACATCTGTGCACACTACAAAGTTGTCATCTAGATCTACAATATTTAATATGGGCACACTTTTCAAAATGTTTTTCAACTAATGGAAACTCTATGCACACTTGGAAGTCCATTTAAACTTCACTCCCTTCTTTTACAAAGAAGTAATTGGGGCTGCAATCTTTGAAAACCCCTTTGTGAATCTTTGATAATAACCCACAAGACCCATAAATGATATGACATATGTCACATTTATAATCATTGGTCATCCTATAATGGCCTCTATCTTCTAGGGATCAACTTCCATCTTGTTTTCTGAAATAATGTGCCCCAACTAATGAATTTGTTTTTGATAAAATATGCACTTACTTAACTTGGCATAAAATTTATGATCTCTTAAAATATTTAGCACCATTATTAAATTATTATCATGCTCCTCATCAAAATCAGAGTATACGAAAATATCATCTAAGAAAAAAATTACAAACTTGTCCAGGTACTCCCTTAACACCCCATTCATTAGACTCGTGAAAATTGTTGGGGAATTTGAGCCCAAATGGCACTATTGTGAATTCATAATTCCCATACCTCATTTGAAAGTTGTCTTGTTGATGTCTTATTCCTTTATCCTCACTTAATGATAACTTGATCTCAAGTCAATCTTGGAAAATATTATTTCACCCTTTAGTTGATCAGATATATCGCCAATTATTGGAAAAGGATATTTGTTCTTTATAGTAACCTTATTCAGTTGTCAAACATTAATACACAACCTTAAGGTTCCATATTTATTCTTCACAAAAAGAAAAGCGCTCCCCAAGGTGACACACTTGGGTTTATATACCCCTTATTCAAAATCTCTTCAAGCTACATATGTAACTCTTTCAACTCTAGTGTGCCCATTCTATAGGGTGTCTTGGACACCAAGGTAGCTCCTGGCACCAAATCAATAGAGAAATCAATGTCTCTCTTTGGTGTCAATCCTAGGATTTTTTGAAAAACATATTGAAAATATCTTGATACCGGATGGTATTCAAGACTTGTTACTTTATCTCTAGATGCCTCTTCCATATGGGTTGCAAAAATTTGACATCCCTTCCTAAAACTCTTTTTCAACTGCATAGCTGAAATTTCTCTAACAGCTACAACTCTTGGAATTCCTTGAATCTTTCCTTGTTTCCCTTTCCCATCAAGACGTTTTATGGTCTTGTTGTAATAGTCTAGGATAACATGGTGTTTTTCCAACCAATCCATGCCAATTAGACAGCCATATGAACCCAAAGGTATAATGTTCACATCTACCTTTGTGTTGAGTCCATTCATGTCTATTGGACAATCTTTAACCAACTTATTAATATTTCTCTTAGCCCCTATGGCTAACTGAACTAACCAATATTTCTTATGCTTACTCCTTTGCAAGTGAAATATTTCAACAATTTTAGAGTTTATGTAACTATGGATAGCTCCATAGTCAATTAAAATTGATATAGGTTAATTATTGATCTTACCTTCCCCTTTAATCATCTAGGAATGATATTTTTCTTACTTTTTTTCCATGGTTGCATAAATACTTGGCATGCTTCCTCCCATGTCTTCCACTATTTCATCCTCCTGAATGTTTTGGATAGTCCTCATTCTGTCTCCTTTGTGAGGGAAGTCCCTATACAAGTGATTTCCCTCACATCCCCAACATTCTATAGGTTGTTTCCTTAGCCTTTTCCCAAATGAATCTGTTGTCATGTGTTCATTTTGGGTTGACTATCCTTGATGATTTTCTTGGGAATTTTTATTGAAAAATGGTGGCTTAAAACATTTTTTCCTTTGATCCCTCTTTCCTTTCATCTTATCATTCCAAGTCTTTTGGAAGACTTGCCTCCCTATGCTTTTCTCATAGATATTATTTTCTCTCCTTATGGATTGCTCCAAAGTAATGGGATTATCATATTGTATCTTGTCGATGTAGAAGGAAAGTAACCCGCTAAGGAACCTTTGGATTTTGAATTTCTCATATGTTATGAACTTGACATACTTCATCAATTCAAAGAATATTTTCTCATATTCATCCATTTTCATGCTTCCTAGCTTGAGTTAAAATAAAATTTTCATATTCCTTTCATAGTAATGTTCAAACAAATATTTATCTTGGAAATATCCTTTGAATATAATCCATGAGACCCTCTTCTCATCAAGATTCTTATCTTGCAAGTGGTAGGTTACAATTTTTGTTTCTAGCTTTGAGGGGTAATCATGTAGTTAGAAATATTTCTTCATTTACAACAACCAAGAATTGGCCTCTTCTCCCTTCCTATTCTCACCATTAAAAGCAGGTGGCTTTATTTTCCTGAGTTCACCTTTTAATATGTCTCCCTCAGGCCTTCTCCTCTATCTCCTAACAAGAGGCACACTTGGGATTCTCCTTGACCCAAAAATGGCATGAGCTCTCCTAGTGGATTTCTCTATGGAATAATGGAACCTTCTCCTACTCCTTGACTTCCTATCATTCTCATGACCATCCCTTCTGCTATGGGATTTGGATGTTGTCACTTTTCTAGCACTAGCTTCTTACTTTGTGCCAGAGTATTTATTGGCTTATTTTTGCATCATGTTCAAGCTCCGAAGTATCTCTTCCTAATATTTCACACTATTTTCATTATCAACCCTATATCTCTACACTTCTCTTTATAGGATCCTCATAGTTACATGCTCTTTTTTGTCTCTTCTTCCATTAAACTATGTCTTAACATTTCCCATGCTGACATGCATCCCCCTAACTTCCTCTTCATGACTATAGGACACTTGAGAATATTCCATGTTTGTAGTTCTCATATAGGAACCAAAATGCCTTTTTGAACCTCTAATTATATAGAAAATGTGCATGCAAACACTTTTCCTTGAGACAAAAATAAATACATACACAATTTTGGAAAAGAATGCATAATTTTTTATGTCCTTTATTCTCACCAGTCAGCATTTGAGTTGAATGAAAAATTTACTACTCAAATTAATTTTATGGGTTAATAGATGGATTCTCCTCCTCAATACATTTCCATCGACTATTCATTTTACTAATTCTGAGTTTTGTGCATAAAATTATAATCTTCATAAGTTTTGACTATTTTCCCTTTTTAACCTTGTATGCTACAAGTGTCCTCTTTCTCTCCAACACATTTTAAGGTACATGGAATTCAAATTTGGTTCCATGGATGAATTCTAATATCCATGATATTTCCATAGACTTATCTTCAACCCCAAACTAACTCATAATCTAGGAGTTATGCCCTCTAAAATTAATCTAGTATTGAATTTTACCCTTAACTGTTTAGGTTGTAACTTCTTCATACAAGCTCTGTTTTTCATTCAAAATAGATCATCGGAAATCTCTCCTCGAGCTATTTCATTTCACTAGTAGAAAATTATGAACCAGAAGTACAAAAAAAATTGTAAAATTTAATTTTCTAAAAACATTGTGTTGTGGGAGGTGAGCTACAACAAATGGTGACCTTCTGGGAAGAACTAGGTATCTCTGAGTTTAAAAAGGGAGAGACTTCAACCAGATTAAAGAAAAAATTACCTTTTAGTACTCCCTTCAGTATACAGTTTAAGTACCCCACATCAAGTATCTTGAGTATAATATATAAATAAATCCTATTACCAGTGATCTTCCACATAATTCGAGTGAGTGTTAATGGGGAACTTCATACATCTGCAGTGAAACATTGAGAGTAACACCATAGAGGGATGTTTATCAATTTTTATAGACCGAAGAGTTTTCCTCATCTTTATTTACTAAAATTTCTTTGTTTCCAGCGAGCGTCCATAGCCCCGACGAAGATTCCTTGGTATCATACAAGAATGGCCCTATTGCCAATGAGTGTCCATATCCTCGACGAATATTCCTTGGTATCATACAAGAATGGCCCTACTGCTAGTAAGCATCCATAGCCCCAATGAGTTTACTTGTACTTCACACACTTTTAGTAGTGTTTTCAACGCCCTTATAATTGTTCCTTTTGTATTCACCTTTTAGATATAAGATTTAGATATTGCTTTTGCAACATAGGTGAAGGTTCATACGAAGCAGGGTGATACGAGAGTTACATTGATTTGATAGTCTCATTCAACAATTTATTATCATGGGTCTATCAACAAGAATCACTGATGCATTTTAGAATTAGGGATTCAAGGGAAGAGACACTATATTTATATGGAAGACATTGAATTCAGGACATTTTGAAAAGCTTGAATGGAACAACGACATGTCATGAGAGTGGTCACATAAGTGAAGATAACTAATGGAAGCCATTGAAAGGTACCGAATTTGATGCTTAGAAGTTTTCTTTTGGAAAATATGAACAAGTTTATATTTTCAGTACTAGCATTGTTCATGAAGATAAATGTTTATTTTAGAACAACTCGACCACTTCAACATGGAAAGGCTCTCAAAAAACAAGGCACTTACATATGTCTAACTATTTTGGGTCTCTGTTGTGAAAGAAAAGGTTGGTCTAGAGAAATGAAAAGTCAGTTATTCTAAAATGAAAGGTGTTAAAAAAGAAAAAGAAAAATTCAGGAAAAGGTATGGAAAAAGAGGACTGGGAGAAAAGGGAAAGATGATTGAAGTGAAAATCAGCAGAAAATGAAAATAAGGAAACAAAGAAAATACTATGTACAAAGCTACATCACCATTGGTGATCAGAAGAAGTATTTTTTGAGGATATGGCCATTGATAGGAAGCTCCTCCTCATCTCATTGCAATTTTTTAAGTCTGAAAGTCTTGGGACCTATTTTCTGGTGAATCATATAAGGTCCTAACCATAGTTTTTGAAATTTGGTGTGTTTTCCCTTTAGTTCGTTAGATTTGTCCCATTCAAGACAAGGTCTCCCTCCTAAAAGTTTTTGTTTCCAACCGTTGATTTTTCAACCCATTTTTTTATTATTTCTTGATGGTGTGTCAAGTTCAACTTAGATTTTTCTCTTTCTTCTTCAAGTTTTAACAACATGTTTAATATCTCTTGCATTACTGGGCAACCCTCATCTTGGGAAAATTGGGCCAATCGTAAGGTGGGTAGGAATGTATGGTTCGACATAGTGGCTTCCTATCCATAGACTAGGAATAAAGGGGAGCTACCAATGGATGACTTGGGAGTCACTCTGTCAGCCCATAGGGCATTCTGAAGAGTGAGGTGTCAATTCCTTTGATGATCATTGACATTTTTCTTGAGAATTTTGATAAGGTTCTTATTAGTCGACTCTACCAAACCATTTCCTTGTGGGTAGTAATTCGTTGAATACTTAACCTTAATATTCCATTCCAGAGAGAATTCAGTCAATTTAAGAGAAGAAAAATACTTGGAATTATCAAAGACTAATGATTCAGGAATTCCAAACCTAGTGATGATATGGGATTCAAGGAATGAAGTCATCTAATTTTCATTGAATGTATACAAGGGGATCACTTCACTCCATCTGGTGAAATGGTTGGTAGTTGTCAAGATGTATTTTTATAGTTAGGACGATTTAGGATTGATCTCCCCAATTACGTCCATCCCCCACTGGTGAAAGGGGTATTTGATGATCAATAGGATGTAGGGGAAAGGGAAAAAAAAAATCTCTCCCGAATGACATTTGGCATTGTTGAAATTTCCTTGCATATGCATGAAAGTCTTCAAATAAAGTGGGCCAATAGTATCCATCTCTGAGGATTTTTTGAGAAATGGTATCCCCACCATAATGTCCACCATTTGGTCCATCATGGAGTTCATCTAAGATCTTTTACGCATCCCTCTTCTCAAGATATCTCAGAAAAACACCATCATAATGTTTTCTACATAGAATTCCTTGGATGATATGATATTGCACAAACTTGAGTCTGAGGACCCTTTTCTTCTTGGGATCAAGATAATATGGGGTTGACCCATGTGTTAAGTAATATTTTATTTTGTAAAACCATTGGTCTGAGTTCACTAGAATTTAAGTTGTCTCTCTTGCATACAATTCTTGATCTTGATACAATGCATATTCATGTGATTCATCGCTCACAGGTTCCATAGCTAGTTTTCATATCCCCTTGCCTTTGACAATTTTCGCATGCTTGATCTCTATGTTCTATTCTTGTAGAGTTGTAATCTAGTTAGCTCTCTTTTATGCTAAATATTTTTGTACCAATAGTTTCCTAACAACAGGGTAAGGAACAATGAATTTGGTCTTGGATTTGAGCGAGTACAACCTGAAGTGTTTGAAAACTTTAAATATAGCATAGGCTTGTTTATCCACTTTTGGGTAATTCATCTCTACCCCTTTTAGGATGGAACTCATAAAATATACATGGAATTCATATCCTTCCTAATTATTTTGCATTAAAACATCCGCAAATGCAATATCTGACGCAAAGGTGTATAGAATGAAATATCGACTAAAATATGGGCTTAACAATGCAAGAGTTTTTTCTATATTAATTTTGATATTATCAAAAGATTCCTTTTCTTTAGACCCCCATTTGAATTTGACATTCTTTTTTATCATATCTTGCTTAGGTTTCACTGTTTCAACAAAGCTTGGGATGAATCATCTTACAAACTTGATCCTTCCTAGGAATGACTGCATGGCTTTCTTATTTTGAGGGGGAGGGGTCTTTGTAATTTATTTATTTCTCTCAGGTTCAATTTTCATTCCATGCTTGGAAACAATGAAGCCGAGTAGTTTTCCTTCATCAAAAACCAAAAAAAAAATCCTTAGGATTGAGAGAGATTCCATATCTTCTGCATCTATTAAATAATTTCTTAAAATTAGATATATGATCTTTTCTATCCCTTGAAAATATGGTAACATTATCAATATACACCACAACACAATCTATAATTAGACTCCTGAAGACAATGTTCATGGCTCTGTAGAATGTTGCTTCATCATTGATGAGACAGAACAACATCTTTATGTAAAAATATGTTCCCCACTTGGTCCGAAAAAAAAAATTTAGTTGATCATCATGGGCCACCAAGACTTGGTTGAAAACCGAAAAAACATCTAGAAGGGAGAGCATCTCAGAGTCAAATACACATTACAGGATTTGTTCCATCGGGGTCACTAGGTAATTATCCTTCTCTGAGGATCTGTTCAAATTCATGAAATCAATACAGAGCCTTATATCCCCATTATTTTTCCTTACTGGAACTAAGTTGGAGATCCACTGCATATGTCTTAATGGAAATATGATCTTGGCCGCTAGAAACTTATTCAATTATGTTTTAAACTAAGGCTCAAAGTCGAGGCGCATCTTCCTCAGCTTTTGTTGAAATGGTTTCGGCATATGCTTCATGGGAATTATGTGTTGTATGATTTTGGTGTCATACGTCTTGAGATGTTCGTAGGTCCAGGTAAAAATGTATTTGTATTCCCGAAATAATTTGATGTAAGCCCATTTTTCTTCAGGAGAACAATTTTTTCCCGGATTAATGTTTTGAGGAGTGGTATTTGTCCCCAAGTTCACCACTCCAAATTGCATAGATGAACTGTTGGTTTTTCAATTGATGAAGTTTTTGAACTTGTCTTGGAGATCATAAAGTTTTTCCAATCTCACTACATTCCTTGGGATACAATTGGTTGAACCTGATGTGTTGTATGATTCATTTGAGTCAGAAATATACAAATTCACTCGATGTTCGTGTTGGCTTTCATCAATGATAGATTCTTTGAAAGTATCTTTGAGATGTAAGAAATTTATCAGTTCTTGGTCATCATCAAAGACTCTCCAACTTGCAATATTTTCAGGAATTGAAGGCATGTATAAAACTTCAACAAAAAAAGTGTCCGGCATCAATCCATTAGTCGGTATTAACCTAGACACCACATTGGCTAATAAATCAATGCCACAGTTTAGCGAACGAGGTACCGAACTAATATTAAATGCAGCAAAAGATTTGATTTGATTTGTGCACGAGAATTATGTTTTGCATGCGATTAAAATTTTTCTTCATGTCGGGTCTTTCAATATGAAACCTGTTAGCACATGAAATGGTCAGGTGTATTTGTTACCAAGTCACCAAGAAAGTTTGCAGCGTACTTATGAGTACCCCATTCACTCATCTTTCATTATTGCAGCTAATAAACGTGTCAAAGGGAATTTTATGTTTTTCAATGCCTTCATTTAATTAGATTTTCAAGGATTTTGTCACAAAATTTCTAAAAATATCCTTGAAGTGCGTTATTTTATTTTAAACTTGGCACTAGAAAATGGTTTCGCAGACTGGAATTGCGAACCCTCTATTCCATAATTGTTGAAGCCCTCATCTTCTGCATCCATTTGAAACTTGGTCTTAACCAATTGAATAAGACCCCTATCAAATAGGAGGAAGATGGTTAATCATTTGTAGAACCAAGCTTAAATTGCATACATCTTTGGCATTGCAAACTGATATTTATGTTGCTTTATTCGTTGGCACTGCAAACTTATATTTATGTTTCTTTATTCATTGGCGTTGCAAACTGGTATTTATGTTGTTTTATTCATAGAGCACATTGCTGAAATGTGCTCTATTTCATACCACTGAGGTGTATAATATTTGGACAAGGTGTCTACCATAAGAAGCTCCAGAACAAAAAGACATTAATCTTCCAAAACCAACATTAATTTTGGTCAAATTTTATGTTATATGCATTTACAACTTTTTGGAGATGGCTATGAGTTTTGAGCTATAACAAGCAGTTTTGGTGTTTTTCCTCCCATTATATATCAAGATAATAAAGTTTTGTATCATATCTAGAATCCTGGTATAAGTTTTGGAGTGTTGAAGCTTTGGAAAAAGTGAAACAAGATTCTATAGGAAATTTCGTAGCGCCTGGACTCACTGGCACTACAAACTAATAATTTGGGACAGTTTGTAGCAATTAGCACACAATAGAGTCATTTTTTGATCGTAAATTTTGAATGCCAATCTGGGTTCTTATGAAATTTGGTGTGGAGAAGCACGATATTACCATTAAATTTTTTATGAAAAATCATCTCGACCCAATTCATAGTTTGGGAGAAAATTTAAAATCATCACCTATAGGAAAGTTCGTAGCACATGATGTCAAAGGCACTGCAAACTCTAACAGTCTAACAAATCCAAGCTATGGGAAGGATGCCAACTGTCAAGGAAGGTTTTAATGGATTCCTAGGAGTTATTTGGACATGATAGACATGTCTTCCATCTCCATATCAAACAACATGACTTATTTCAAAAGGCATTTATCACAATAGACAAGATCCCAAAAAATAGGAATTTGTTATGTTTTTGTTGGAATCTTTTGTAACAGACTCCTAAATGGAGGAGAATCCTATGTAGCTCCTTGGTTTAGACCTCCTTAAAATAGAGAGAGATCATTCACTATATACGAAGTGTATTTTGAGAAGGAAAGGGTTGGATTCATGATCCAAGAGAGAAGAGAGCTAGAGGAGTAGTTTAGTTGCTCAGTTGTAAGCCTGAGGGCATGTTGTAATTAGCATTTCTTCCATTAAAGATTCATGATAGTTTTTTATCAGCTTGTTTTCTTTGTTTTCCAATTTCTTGTTATCTTATTGACTGAATATATTGCAAGTTTTGAGGATCAAAGGATGCCTTTGATTAATGGATCCCTGAGCAACAAAGGCGATGTTGTAGATGGCTTGTTAATCCTTGTTTTGTTCAAGCATTTTTCAATATATTTTGCAAAGAGGATATTTGTTAGTACACATTCTTATTTTTCTCACTTTCCTTTCTTCTAATAATCATCATATAAACTCTTAACCTGATATTTACCTTGATTTCCTTCAATCTGCAAAGTGGTTTTGACTCCATGCCCAATGGTAGATCATTGATCTACAGTCAGACTATTGCTCTCTTTCTTGTTCTTTCTTGCTAGTCCACCAACCATAAAATTGATTTAATTTTTCAAATCATGATGGGTATTAGGCTTACACCTACAACAGTCTAGGTGTGACTTCTAGTGCTAACATTTTTGGCGTCGTTGTCAGGGATGAAGTTGAAAATATTCCATGGGAGAACGAAATTGATTAGATCCACCTTTAAATAGTCAATTGAATTCGGACACATACATATTGCATACTCTTTCACCTGGTGAATACACAATCTAAGACTCCACTGGAGGAAAAATCCTTCTAACAGAAAAATGAAAGCACGGAAGGGAAAAACCAGGTATCAACTCATTATCTTTTTCCATGAAATTTTGTTCTTCTTCATCAGTTTGTTCTTGTCTTTCCCTTTGCATGTAAAGAGGATCATTCATTGTTTTTTTATCCAGATGATTGTAAGCCTACAAATGCATATTATTTACTGAGTAATGAAGATTTGTCCTCTTCATTCACTATTGACCCTGATTTAATCCCATCATGTGAACTTATTGATAAAGTTGAGGTCTATGTTTCAATTTTTCCTGAAGTTGAGTCATATTGTAAAATTGTGGATTACAAAGTTGATATACCTTCTAAGGTCTTTGTTGAACCTTGCAATCAGCTAGTTTACCTTTGTGTTCATCCTATCAAAGCTCAATTAAGAATCAGAGAATTTTTTAAACCTCTCAAGCTGCCTCCTATCCTAAATGCTTACCCTCATATGTTTTTTGAATAACTTCTTGTGTTCAAAGGAAATGATCATATTTCATCTAAAAAGCACATGGAAGCTTTTGAGGATTTCATTGATAATTTCAAAATCATGCATGAGGATGTTATCTTGAGTTTATTTTCCAAATCCTTGGTTAGGGATGTTGCTTTGTGGTTTAGAAATTTGATGGCTTGTTCTATTTTTCCGTGGACTGATTTTAATCATGTATTCTTGAGATATTGGGGTGAAAACAAATCTGTTAATCAGTATATATCTAATTTTTATTCCTTGAAGAATAGGAAAAATGAGACTGTCACCCAATTCAACTAGAGATTCCACAAATTCTATCTTAGCATGCTTGATTGCATTTGACCATCTGAAGTTGCTACCAAGTTGTTTATATTGTAGCTCATCATCATCCTATTTTGGTTTTATTCCTCAGAGAGAGAAAGTAGTCATCTTTAGATCATTTGTATATAGATGCATGGGAGATTGAGATCAACTTTCGAGTTTGTGGAAATATCTCAGATCAATTATGGGTTGAATATTTGCATGTACGTGGATAGGAGGATGTTTATGAACACAAATCAGATTTGGGACAACTTTCTACATCATTTTTCATATTTCAATTCTTTTTCAATTGATCGTAGTAGGAGCCTTTTAAACCCTACTGTGAAATCATCACATGATCATTTTAATGAAGAAGAGGTAGCTGCTCCCAAATGCTTGATTTTTCATACTACAAATCAACATCCCTTGTTTGTTCATGATAATATCCAAGGTTATATGTTCTTGAATTTAGGTCAAGAGCTTTCAATGCAAGTGGAAAGACAACAAGTAAATATGATGGTTCAAGTACAGGATGCAGTATTACCAGCAAAAGATACTCAGAAATAATCTTGTTTTCAATTGAAGCATGAGGAGGATCATAGTGTTATTCATGTATTGGATTCAACACAGTGGCATTTTTGTCCTTTGGATCAGCTGAAAATGTCTTCTCGTGGGTTTTATGATCAAATAGTAGATTTGATGGAGTCCTTATTTTCCATAACTTCAAAGGTTACAAATTTTGGTATGCTACATGTCAGGAATAGTAGGTGTTGGCACAGGGGAAAACCCAGGTTTCAACTCCAAGAGGGCACCAAAAATCCCTAACTACTGGCCCTTTCATATACACCAGCGAAGCAGATGCAGTCTTACCCGAAGTAGCTATGGGGGGGTTGTAGAACAGAGATGTCTACAACCAAGGGAACGATCAAGTGAATCCAACACTAGAATAATACACCATGAATATATCACTTATCAACTTAGATCTATTACACACATCTTATCATATCTACCACAATGCAATAACAATGTATCAAATGACAAGAACAGAGCATCAATCACACATAACACAAAATATACGTGGTTCACCCTCTCTCTAGGGCTATGTCCACAGAACTGTTCTTTATAATGTATTAAGATGAAGCATACAGTTCTTGTCTATTCTCTTAGCTAGCAAATCTTCTTTCTTCTTCTCTCTATCTCTCCCCTTCTTGCGCACCCAGCTGCAAGACTGATCTTCACACCCAGCTAAAGATCTTACAATACAGAAGGCTCTTGTACTCATCACTTCTCTCTCACTCGATATTACTCACTCAATCACACAATAACAATAGTAACAACAACGAAAACTACTATATTGAACCTTCTTCCTTCATGTAGATTCTTATTTATACATTACAATCACTCAGCGACATCCTTAGGCCGAAACCTAGGTGTCAAAACCCTAGATACCAAAACCTTAGGTGTCTAAAACCCTAGGTCAACTTGACCCACGTTTTCAAGGCTTCTCCATCCTAGATTTCCTTCCTTCTCGCGCGGTGCTCAAAAGCATCTAATGGTGGTTTTTTCTTCTTGTTGAGTTGTCCACAATCCTTCTTTATTCTTGATCTGTCATCTTCGATCTTCTCATCCAACAACTTTCTTTCTTGGACTTCTCTCCGCCTTTTCTTCTCTTTGTTCACTTTGACCCAGTAATGGTCACTGTGTCTTCTGCGCAGTTCACATTTTGCCTTTTTTTTCCTTGTTATTCTCTTATTTCCATAAACAAGGGATAAAAATCCCCCAACACTCACCTGTGGCTCGTCCCGAGGCACTTCAGATCTGAACTTTCTGTTTTACTTCGACTTCAGGCTGCACAATGCAGATTTTTATTTCTTCTCTATGCCTCCTCTCCTTCTCTGTGCAGACTGTCTTTTCTATGTCTGGTACCCAGTTTCAACTACACCTGGTACCTAGACCCTTTTCCTTATGCTTTTAATTAGAGCTGTGAGGTAGCTAGTTCTCATAGTACAACTTCAGTCGGCTCCCATTCAATAATTCTTCCTTCCATTCTCACGTTAAAGTCTTCAACTATTCAGGTCCTCCTTCTATAACATAAGCGACCTCATATGGCCCGATACAATGTGTTCTGAACTTCCCAGGATGCTTGATGAACTTATGTCATATACCAGTACTAGATCACCTTGTCTAAAATCATTCTTTTTGACGTGTCTGTCATGGTAGGCCTTCTCTTTTTCCTTCTGTACCTATTGATGAAATCCTACAAAAAAATTGTTGTTAAGCCCTAATATTGGCTCATTACCCCTTAATTGGGGCATATTATATTATTAATGTTATTTTATTTATGTCGGCTTTAGGCCATTAGTTGTAATTATACCTCCTAGTCTCTTATATATACCAAGGAGACATTTTCATTTTGAATCATCTTGTACTTGAACATTTAAGTGGGGTAAAAGGAGGTTGCCCCCTCGAAGAGGATTATTATCTGAAATTATCTCTTTTTCAAGGAGTTGAGTACTTTTCCTGAGGTTTTTCTATGCTATATTGATGTTTGGTTCTTAACATATGGTATCAGAGCTCAAGGTCTCGGGGTTTCGCTGCTACATCTGAGACATCGTGGAATTTTCGCTATAAATTTTTTTCTACAACGTTTCCAAAGGAACGGATTGGAGGATATTTAGTAGACGGATCAAGGTACGTTGGGTTCAAAATTAATCTCCTAATACCTTATAGTTTCAGAGATACAGCCTATACAAGATAGGGTTCTAGAATCATCCTGAAATGAGTCATTGCGGAATTTTCTCTATAAAAATATTTTTGTAATGTTTCAGACCCTGAAATATGGAGGCCATTTACAGAAATTAGTAAGGTATCTGTGGTAAAATTTTCATCTTCTGGGTCATCTTAAATTTATAGATTCACCTTATGTAAGATAGGGTATCTAACTAGTCCTATTGACTAGTCTCAAGAAGGTGTTCCAAGTAAAACAATCATAACTTCTTAATAGAGTATCCAAATTGAGTGGGACTGGTTTCATTGGATCTTGGATAGGCTGTAGTATGTTGGGTGTGAGTTTCAGAATTTGATATCAATTATCTTTTGCGAGGCATTCTATACAAGTGAGATCTCATGGAAAGGCCAAAAATCGGCAAGTTGTGAGGAAGTTACAGTAAATTCCACTTGGCATATCCAATTTTGATCAGACCTGTGGCATTACAGAGAAGAAATGTAAGAGAACTACCTAAAAGAAAGTTTCATACCCAGAAGGGCCAAAACTTGGGAGATAGAACATAATAAATATTGTCTAGCAGAATCGCCTCAAAATCAAGATTCAAAAGTGATACTTGGCCAACATGCCACCAAAAAAGGGACCTTCTACACCAAATAAGCCTCAGGAAAATCCTAATTGGACTCTTGATGAAGGTGAAGAAATGCATAGGCACATAAATGAACTACAAAATAAGATGGATTCAATGGAAGCTAAGTTGGATACTAAGATGGATTCAATGGAAGCTAAGATCATGGAAGTATTGAAAAATTTTGTAACAGAGAAGACACCCGAAAGTGAAAATGCATCCCATGGAATTCATGATGAAGACACAAGGAAGGTGAATCAAGAATGGAGAAACTCCAACTTTGGTTTGAAGACCAACCACATTCCTAAGATTGATATGAGGAAGTTTGATGGCAAGGACCCAATCACATGGATACTTCAGATGGAGCAATTCTTTGATCTCC
>ML827858.1:21607-42684 GCA_009831015.1 Picea engelmannii
TACCTCCTAGTCTCCTATATATACCAAGGAGACATTTTCATTTTGAATCATCTTGTACTTGAACATTTAAGTGGGGTAAAAGGAGGTTTCCTCCTCTAAGAGGCTTATTATCTGAAATTATCTCTTTTTCAAGGTGTTGAGTACTTTTCCTGAGGTTTTGCTATGCTATATTGATGTTTGGTTCTTAACATTTGTCTTCCTCCAATTCGACCAACTGTGCAAGCCTCTATTGAACAACACAACTGTCATCCATATCTGTAAAGGCAACAATTCTTAAGCTTGGTACCAGGAATTCCATTGGGACAACAGATTTGAGAGCATACACCAACTTAAAAGGGGCCTGCATTGTTAGCTTCTTGAAAGTGGTTCTATAGGCCCATAGTACTGCTGGTAATCTTAAATCCCAATCATCCCTTTTTACACTGCAAATCTTCATCAACACTGTCTCCAAGATCTTTGAATTCTTCCACTATCCCATTTTCTTGTGGATGGTAAGTCGTGCTCTTTTGATGATGGACTGCAAATTCCTCGGTCAAGAATATAATTGTTTTATTTATGAAATGTGTGCCTTGATCACTCATAAGGATCTTTGGGCATCCAAACCTGGTTATGATTTCATCAAATATGAGGTGTGCAACTGTAGTTTCATTATAGTTCTTGATTGCTCTTGCTTCGGCCCATCTGGTCAAGTACTATGTTGTTTTAATTATGTACCTTGCTCATGTGTGCTTTCCTGGTGGGTTTATAGGTCCTACGAAGTCAATGGCCCATTTCTCAAATTCTTGTAGGGTCAGTTGTGGTGCTAATGGAATTTCGTCTCTTATGGACGGTTTCCCAACTCTTTGGCATACATCGCAAGCTCTAGAATAATCTTTAGCATCCATGTATAAAGTAGGCCACCAAAGGCCAGCTCTAAGAACCTTCTGCGTAGTTGCTTTTCCTGCGTAATGTCCTCCTGCGATGCCTTCATGATATTTTGCGAGGATCAATGGTCTCTCTGCCTCCATAACGCATATTCTCAATATCTCATCAGATCCCATCTTATATAGTTGTCCAACTATTAGTGAAAAGTCTGCAGCGTGCACTACTAGTTGTTTCTTCTGAGGAATTGTACGCTCACTAGGAGACATTCATGTTGATAAGAACTGGACTATCTCTATGAAGTGGTCATCAATATTTCTAATGGCCAATAGTTGTGCATCCGACAGTGCATCCTCCAAGCTAGTGGGCTCTTCTCCATGTTCCAACCTCGACAAGTGGTCAGGACCTTTGTTCATTCTACCTAGTTTTACTATGATTTCAAAGTCATATTCCTGAAATAGATGAATCCATATGCATATTTCCCCCCCCAACACTGGCTTGTTGACTAGGTATTTCAGCGCGGAGTGATCAATAAACATTTTAAAGTGTCCTCCCAACAAGTAGTGGTGAAATTTATGTAGCGTATACACCATGGCTAACCCTTCTCGCTCAGTGGTGGTGTAATTGATCTTAGTAGTTGATAGCTTCCTACTAGAAAAGGCTAACGGATGGCCAATATCTCCTTCGCCAGGTTGTCCTAACACTACTCCCAAGGCAATAGAATATGCATCAACATGCACATGAAACTCCTTGCTCTAGTCTGGAAAAACCAGAATAGGTGTAGTAACCATTTTTTGTTTCAGTGTGTCGAAGCTCTGTTGGCACTCTTCTGTCCAACTAAATTGAAGTCTTTCTTCAAAAGATTCTCCATGAGTGTTGTAATCTAGGCATATCCTTTAATAAACTTCTTGTAATACCCAGTATGTCCCAACACAGTGCCCAGTTGTTTAACTGAAGTAGGAGGGGGTAGATCAACTATAATGGCAATTTTAGATGGATCGACCAACAATCCCTGCTTGCATACAATATGACCTAACAACACTCCAAATGGTGAGAAGAAGATGCATTTCTTCAATTTCAAGGCAATTTGACACTGCCTGCATTTATCCAACATTAGCCTTAGACATTCAATATGATTTTTCAATAAACTAAAAATAGTCCAGTCATCAAAATATGCTTCTAGAAATTTATGCAAAAACTCCTTGAATGCTTCGACTACCACCCTGGAAAAGATGGCTTGGGAATTATTCAATCCAAATGGCATCATTGTATACTGATAGGACCCCCACTCTGTTGAAAATGTGGTCTTATGGTGATCTTCCTTGGAAATCCGGATCTGATGGTATCCTAAAAATCCATCTGTAAAAGAATATACTTCCTGGACTCCCATATTATCTAACACTTTTTTGGTGAATGGTGTAGGGAAGGGGTCGTTCAAACAAGCATCATTCATCTTCCTAAGATCTACGCAGATCCTGATCTCTCCTGTCTTCTTGTCTTGTACCACCATAGGGCTAATCCACTCTGACTCTTCCACAGGTTCTATAATCCCTTCTTCCAGCATTCTATCGAGCTCAATTTCTACTTTCTCTTTGTATTTAGGGTTAAATATGTAGGGTCTTTGTTTGAGTGGTCTTGCATCTGGTTTCAAAGGGATCCTCATCTCTCCCATAGTCCCTTTAATGCCCTTCATATCAGTGAACTTTGTTGGAAACAAGTCCTGATATTCATGTAGTAACTCTGTAATCTTGTCAATGGTGACAGCATCTGAGTAATCTCCAACGTTTGCAAGCTTCGGTGTTTGTTTTGTTCCAATATTGACCTTTTTAATCTTGATTGGTTGTCCAATGAATGGTAACTCAACTCCTGGTCCTTCCACATCTCTTTGGCCTTCTGTTTCGATGATGTTCACCTTCCTTAGATCATCATCTTCATCAGTATTGATGTTGTAACAGCTTTGAAGTTTCTCGAGAGGCGCATTCCATTCGTCCTCTTATTTCTCCAAAAGGAGGTTAGATGCCTCCTCGAAGAATTTCTGTCTTACAATATGCAATGCTTGATCTACTGAAGGATATTAACTTTCAAATAAGAAGGTGGTTAAAAAATTATGGGTCATACCTTCCCAGTCTATAGTGATGAGGCGCAGCTCTGCTTGAAGTTACCAGTTGATAGGTGTCGTGTCCAATGTGTTAATGAATTTGTGCACCCACTACTCTCGAGGAATGTTTCTCCAGGCTTCTTCGCAACTTCGCACATGGTCCATTGGGAAACTTTGACCTGTGTATCGAACTTCGCAACCTTCTACTTGTGATGAGAACTGCGTTGTCATCAAGGTACGACATTGTACCCATTTTGCAATGTTGTTATTGTGTGTCCCCCATCATCTTGCTAGGCTTGCTTTCAGAGCATCATCCATCGCCAACAATCTTTGTTGCATTGGTACACTTTCTTCAAAGTCTGACAAGAAGGTTTCTAAAGGATTTAGACCATCAAAGGTGGGTAGGTTACTTACTATTCTGCCGATCCAACGAACTTCTCTGGTTAATCTAGCACATCTTCTTGTCGATACTTCGTACATATTATTCTGCTAGTTCTTGATTGCTTCTTCTGAGTCTGATGAACATGTGCAATCACTTTTCCAGCTTAGGTTTCCATCGTTCGTAAGATTAATGTAATCTTACTGTCTGGCTGGCAATTTATATATGTTTTCCAGTTCATATGTGTGGTCTTCTTCTCTGATAGGTTATGTCTATCGATGACCTTCATCTGGATCTAAAGGTGCAATGACCCTAAGGCCATATCTTTCAAAATTCATATGTATTTTCTTTAAATCAACCACAGTGGAGTTATTGAAATCCCAGTCAATTCCTAACAGCGCAAGGTAAGGACAATTGTCATCAACTATCTCAATTACCTCAAAATATGAAAACATTCTTATTTCATTGATGTCCATAGGGACATGTTCCAATCATCCAAAGGGGCTGATAGCTTACTAATTAGCCATCCTGAGCCTGATAGGGGAATAGATCAACTTCGGTTTTCCCATCAGTGCCCAAGTTTTCTTTGTCATGACATTGACCTTTGACCCTAATTCGAGGACCACATATTCTATATCACATTCTCCTATTTGAGCATTCAAGTGAAATTACTTATTTGTCCTTATCTTCTTGGCGATTTGGTGTACTTCCCTATTCAGTAAGGTGTCTATCTTTCCTATTTCATACTATCTTATTAAACTTTGTAGCTCTTGTACAACGCTCTCATCCTAAATCAACTTAATACAAGTATATAGAAATTCCATGAGCTTGCTTACCTCTTTTCCTTCCCTCGGTGAAGAATATTGATCAAATGCCTGAGGCATTCCATATTCCCTTACTTCTAGCTATGTCTTTGATGAAGAGCCTTGATCTGCTTTGAACTCTTTTCTTGCCTCCTCAAATATTTGTCTTTCTTTCTTTACATCAAAGGTTTGGGTCTTCTCTACAACTTTCCTGATTCCTGAGTCTTCTATAGTCTTTCCTTGGGTCAGTCTGTCTTCTCCTGCAACAACGCCTCCTCTAGTGATGATAGAAAATCTGGGGTCTTCTCTGCAAGGTTCAATGTATATCAGTTGTACTTGCGGGTTCTGCTGAGGTCCTCGTATTTTTTGAAGCTTAGCCAGCAATGTTGGACATTCCTCGATAACATGCTCAAAGGAGTTGCAATAGCTGCAAGTGGTATAAGGGTTCTAACAGTCCCTTGCTAGGTGTCTTGGCTATGCATAGTTATAACAGATTATCTATCCTCGACCTCGACCCATACCTCCTCCTCCTCCTCTTCCTCTTAATCCACCACGAGGATTGAAGTTTCCTCTCCCAGGGGAGTTATACTATGTAGTGTTTTCTTCTTGTTGTACTTCGCCTTGAATTTTGTATACGTCTCTTGACCTTTCATGCATGAAATCGTAAGCCCTACAATATCTATCATCATGTCCCAAGGACTTACAGAATGTGCAATGCAAGTTTGTAGGAGTCTGAATGTACTTTTTCATGTAATAGCACTCACCAGGGCGATGTCTATTTCAGCATACTTTGCACTAGGGTAAGGTGACTTGCTTCAAAGGGATCGGAGCTCCAAAGGCCAAGTATTCATTGAATAGGGGATAGTATTCCTTGTCATGTCCTTCTGATCTACATCTAACACACCAGATGTCTTCTCTTTTATATTTTCCCTTATCTTTTTTCATATCTTCGACCTGCAAAGACAAACTAGTTAGTTGACTCAAGATTTTACTCATACCTGAGCTGGATTCTCCCATAGGGGTTGATTCTAGTTTCATGGAAATCTCCAGCGCCTCAGCCTACGAAGCAATCTTATGTTGCATCAAAGGAAGTCTGATGTGTGTTAAGAGACAAGCGATGAACCATTGTTTGTTCTGTTCCTCTGGGATCTGAAAAGTCAATCGGCCTATTAAAGTCTTGAATCTATGATTGAATTCCCAAACAGGTTCGGATACCTTCTGCTTGATCTCTTTCAGCTCTGTAATGCATTGTGATTCTGATTTGGGTTTCTTAAACTCTGCAATCAATGCATTCTTTATCTCATTCAGCAACTTAGGTTGTGCAATTCCTTAGACAAGCTTCATGTACGAGCTCAGTGTGCGGTCCCTTAGGGTAGTGCTAAACTGGGTTGTTTTAACAACCTCGTCAGTGAAATTATTAATATTCCATACAAATTCACATAGGAACCAGCGTTGATCAAGGTATTCAGACCCATCTCCCCTAAAGATAGGGAGTCTTAGCTCATCTTCCATAGAGCTGCCTAGGTTTCCTGTCTGAGTATATGTTGAACTTCTAGTAATAGTACTCTGAGGACTCTGGTAACTCTGACTATTCTGATTTCTTAGTGTTTCTAAATCAACAGGAGGGACAATAGTACTTACTTCAATGGTTTGAGCAGTTCGTGAAGTCTCTGGCTCGTCTCGACGAAGCTCTTCAGCTTTCCCTTCCTCTTTCCCAGCAGGTTCTGAATGTTCCTCGTCTATCAGATCTGCCTCTTATCCACTATATAATCCCTTGTCCCTGTAGTTCTTCTTGAGTAAGTTTGCAATATGAACTCCTCTGAATGCTTTTCCACTACGCGTATGTCCAACCTCTGTGTCATTGTCGCTATCTGAATTCCTCAACATTAGCTTTTAGAAATCTGACCAATCTATTGTATCTTCAATATGTTATTCTCATGCAATAGCATCTTGATTCTCAACTTCAAAAAATGTAAAAAAATTCCTCTGGGTCCCTTGAAGAAATATCTCTCGACTTGGATATATGACTCTACTCTGTGAACAACAAACTTGGTGATGTACCCTCCAATGGTGCTATCAAACCAGTGATCTACTACTCTTAACACAACGTTGTCAACTCTCTTGACCTTATTGATCAGCGCCGACGTCCAAACCACAGGAGGTCTAGATCTGATCTCAAACTAGGTATCTACTAACCTAGCTAACCACTTGTATATCTCTTGATGGATTCCTCCGAAAAAAATCTCATGTATATCAGTAAATATATATCTCTCCAACCAATCCTCTATACAAAGATTAGGGTTCTTGTTCTGGGCTTCAGCGAAGTCCTTTTCTTGATCCTCTATCCACTTCTGAATCTTTGTCTTTGATGGGAACCACCTTGATATTCCCTCAAGAAGATTCTTGTCCTGGCAACGAAACCATTTGTTGGCATAGGGGCAGACCCAGGGTTCATCTCCAAGAGCGCACCAACAAGCCCTAACTACTGGCCCTTTCGGCTACACCTGCGAAGTAGATGCAGTCTTACCCGAAGCAGCTATGTGGGGGTTGCATGATAGATATGTCTACAACCAAGGGAACAATCAAGTGGATCCAACACTAGAACAATACAACATGCATATATCACTTATCATCTTAGATCTATTCCACACATCTTATCAGATCTACCACAGTAATGCAATAACAGTGTATCAAAAGAAAAGAACAGAGCATCAATCACACATAACACAAAATATACATGGTTCACCCTCTCTCTAGGGCTATGTCCATAGAACTTTGCTTTATAATGTATTAAGATGAATCATACAGTTCTTGTTTGCGCTCTTAACTAGTAGATCTTCTTTCTTCTTCTCTTTATCTCTCCCCTTCCTGGGCACCCAGCTACAGGACTGATCTTCGCACCCAGCTGAAGATCTTACAATATAGAAGGCTTTCTTAATCAACACTTCTCTGATCTCACTCGATATTACTCACTCAATCACACAATAACAATAGTAACAACAATGACAACTACTAGATCGAACCTTCTTCCTTCATGTAGGTTCTTATTTATACATTACAATCACTCACCGACATCCTTAGGCCGAAACCTAGGTGTCAAAACCCTAGATACCAAAACCCTAGGTGTCTAAAACCCTAGGTTAACTTGACCCGCGTTTTCAAGGCTTCGCCAGCCTAGCTTTCCTTCCTTCTCGCGCGGTGCTCCAAAGCATCTAATGGTGGATTTTTCTTTTTGTTGATTTTTCCATGATCCTTCTTTCTTGCTAATCTGTCATCCTTGATCTCCTCTTCCAATGACTTTATTTCTCGGACTTCGCTCTGCCTTTTCTTCTCTTTGCTCACTTCGACCCAGTAATAGTCACTGTGTCTTCTACACAATTCGCATTTTTCCTTTTCTTCCTTTTTATTCTCTTATTTCCATAACCAAGGGCCAACAGTAGGTATTATCTATTCATTGTATTTTTACTATACCTACTATTTCCCTTTTACATTTTCAGCAATGTATATCAGAGTAGGTCAAGCAATTTGTTGCTCGAATGATTTTTTTGGAAATTTGTATATACATGAGCTAATCAGTTGAGTTGGATAGAAGTAGGAATGTATATAAATATGCTCATATTTTCGAGTATTTGTTTTTCAGTTTGATATTGTTTGTAGAAGAATAACAACAATAAGACTCCATAACTCAATGGAGACACTGTTGGCTTCAAGATTTTTCAGTTTTCAGTTTGGATAAAGTTGCAGGGATGTTATCAGTATCAGGCATAGGTCTTCCTGTTCTTGGTAGCTCACAGGGATCATGCCATCTCCTTTGGATCCAGTGCTAGCACATGAAATGGTTAGGTGCATTTGATTCCAAGTCACCAGGAAAGTTCGTAACGTACTTATGAGCACCTCATGCACTCATATTTCATTATTGCATATAAGAAATGTGTCGAGGGGAATTTTATGGTTTTCAATGCCTTCATTTAATTATATTTTCAAGGATTTTGTCACATAATTTCTAACAGTTTCCTTGGCGCTGCAAATTGGCACTGCAGACTGGCATTGTGAACCCTTTGTTCTAGAATTTTTGAAGCCCTCATCTTCTGCATCCATTTGAAACCCAGTACTAACCAATTCAATGAGACCCCTATCAAACAGGAGGAAGATGGTTAATCATTTGTAGAACCAAGCTTAAATTGCATACATCTTTGGCGCTACAAACTGATATTTATGTTACTTTATTCATTGGCACTACAAACTGATATTTATGTTTCTTTATTCATTGGTGCTGCAAATTGATATTTATGTTGTTGAAACTCTGTTTTAGCAAATAAGTTTCACTTGTCTTCCTTTCATTACAAATATCAGTGGATATCCTTTTTATCCTCCCTTCTAAAATGTGCTCTATTTCATACAACTGAGGTGTATAAGCTTTGGAAAATGTGGCTACCAGAAGAAGCTTCGAACAAAAAGACATTGATCTTCCAAAACCAACATTAATTTTGGTCAAAGTTTATGTTATATGCATTTACAACTTTTTGGAAATGGCTATGAGTTTTGAGCTATAACAAGCAGTTTTGGTCTTTTTCCTCCCATTATATATCAAGATAATGAATTTTTGTAGCATATATGGACTCTTGGTATAATTTTTTGGGTGTTGAATCTTTGGAAAAGGTGAAACAGATTGCTACAGGAAATGTTGCAATGGCTAGACTCATTGGCACTGCGAAGTAGTAATTTGGGACAGTTTGTAGCAATTAGCACACATCAAAGTCATGCTTTGATTTTAACTTTTGAATGTCAATATGGGTTCTTATGAAATTTGGTGTGGAGAAGCATCATATTACCATTGACTTGCTAACAAAACATCAGCCTGACCCAGTTCGTATTTTTGGAGAAAAGTCAAAATCATCACCTACAGGAAAGTTCACAGCACATGTTCCCAAAAGCATTGCGAATTCTAATAGTCTAAAAAATACGAGTTATGGGAAGAATTCCAGCTGTCAGGTAAGGTTCGAATAGATTCCTGGGAGTTAGTTGGACATGAGGGACATGTGTTCCATCTACAGATCAAACAATATGACCTGTTTCAAAAGGCATTTATCAAAATAGACAAGATCCCAAAAAATAGGAATTTGTTATGTTTTTGTTGGAATCTTTTGTAACATACTCCTAAATTGAGGAGAATCCTATGTAGCTCCTTGGTTTCGACCTCCATAGAATAGAGAGAGATCATTCACTATATATGAAGTGGATTTTGGGAAGGAAAGGGTTGGATTCATGATCCAAGATAGGAGAGAGCTGGAGGAGCAATTTAGTTGCTCGTTTGTAATCTTAAGGGCCTATTGTAATTAGAATTTATTCCATTAAATATTAATGATAGTTGTTTATCATCTTGTTTTTTTTGTTTTCCCATTTCTTTTTTATCTTCTTGATTGAATATATTGTGGGTTTTGAGGATCAAATATTGCCTTTGATTAATGGATCCCTAAGCAGCAAAGTATCTGTTGCAGATGACATGTTAATCATTGTTTATGGTCAAGCATTTTTCAATCTATTCTACAGAGAGGATCTATGTTTCATAGACATTATTCTTTTGATCACTTTCATTTATTCTAATCAACATCATATAAAATCTTAACCTGATATTTATGTTGATTTCCTTCAATCTGCAGAGTGGTTTTGCATCCATGCCCAATGGTAGATCATTGATCTATAGTAAGACTATTACTCTCTTTCTTGTTCTTTCTTGCTAGCCCACCAACCATAAATTTTATTTAATTTTTCAAATCCTGATGGCATTAGGCTTACACCTACAATAGTCTAGGTTTGACTTATAGTGATAACACAACCAACGCCTGCACCTTCCATATATTTGGATCCGTCAAAAAATAGAGTGTTGGGGTAGGACATTTTGGGGAAAGCTACAACAATTAATGAGACATTTAGAAAATGGACCAAAAAAGGAGTGTGCACTAGAAAACAGGGAAAAGTAGCATCAGGAAAGAAGTAATTTCAAATGAATGAGGAAGGATGTGGATCAAATAAGGAAATGATTGGATCTCGACCAACCGCGAACATGTAGTTAGAAACTGGACAAACCTAACTCACCTAGGGTTATTGGGTTAGGGTTTTGGTCATTGTTGAACAGGTAATTAGCCTATTTTTGTAGTATAAATATGTATCGTGAGATCTGAGAAGATCTAGTTAGTTTTGATAGGGTTTTAGAGTTGCTAGTTAGTGATATGTGAGATCTAGTAGTGGAGATAATAGTGATATGATCTTAGAGTCATTTTTGGAGATAGAGATATGCATTGTAATAGAGATTAAGGTCACAATATGTGGAGCTTAGTGCAACCTTGGCATCCTCACATGTACTCAACGGTAATGCACATATCTCTATAAACACTTATATGCATTTTAATGCATGCAATGATATTAAATTTGATGAATAATAATAAAAGAGTGAAGAAAGCCAGAAATTTGTGGACGTAGCCTAGGGGGGTGAACCATGGTAAACTTTGTGTCTCTATGTGGAATATCTGTCTTATTTCTTACTACTATTACTTATGATGAATGAATGAATCTGGTAATAGTAAAATAAAACACACACTAGAATAGTCTTAATATTTAATGTAGAATGAAGCTTAATTGAATGAAAATGATTACAGGGTGGTAGATCTAGTTATAATGATGTGTTAGAACAATATACTTGTTATATTTTTAGGTAGAAAGAATGTCTAACTTCCCTACAATGTCCTCCCTTCCAAGACTACATACATCTGGGTTATGCAGTCACCCATAAATCCATCTCGGGTGAGACTACATTGTGCACAGTCTTTCCTTCTGGTCTCCAAAAGGGTCGATGGTTTGCAGGGCTTTGTTGGAAAACTAAAATACAAACCAGGTCATAACAAGAAACATACAATAAATGTTTTTGTTTCCATATGGAACCCAGAAGAACAAATTCAAGGGGACTTGTTGAGAACAATAGTGAAGAGAATGAAGTATTAGAAGGGGATGTTCGGACCATGGAATCTGACTAAACAAGAGATCGAATGATGGTTGGAAACAAAAGATCTCTAGTTTGCACAGAAGAACAATAGAAACCCTAAGTATATGTTTGATGTATGGGCTAACCTGGGTTCTACCTTAGTTCTCCAACAAAACCCTAGAAACCATCGGCCCTTCTGGAGACCAGAAGGCAACAAGGAAACACTGTGCATGGAGTGCACAACGCAGTCTCACCCAAGATGGCTTATGGGTGATTTCATGATCCAGATGTATGAAATCGTGGAAGGTATGATACGCATGGGATTCTAGGCATACCTATACTTCAATATTCATCATATCTACCATAGCATCACTCAAATCTACCATTCTTTTAATCCTTAACATTCATTCTTCAAAAAATAACATAACTATTCTAGTGCATGTTGCAAGTTAACCTTAAAAGATTCATTCATTTATCCATTTATTCATCATAAAATACATTGCAAAGCATCAAGAACACATTCCACACATTCACACAGTATTTTACCATGGTTCACCCTCATGGAATATGTCCACAAATATTTGGCATTCTATGCTTCTTTATTCATCTTCTTCAAAATATTACACTGCGTGCATTACATCATAAGTTTAGTAATTGTATTGGTGAGGCTAACCAATGTCGCACCAAGCTCCAAAAATTATGACCTGAACCTCAGATAGAAATCAAAACCAAACTCCACATGAGCTCCACCTCTCTCAACCAAAATATTCCACAAAGTCTAGCTCAAAACTCAGAAAAGCTCTCAAAGGTACTCCCAAACATGCTCAAATATCAAATCTCTTAATACCTCATACATCCTATATTTATACTACCAAAAATGGGTAAAAACCCTTCCAACAAGGACCCAAAACCCTAACCCTAGTGGATTAGGTTTGTCCACTTTACAGCCCCTTGTGCGTGGTTGGTCTTCAATCCAACCATTTCTTGTTTTGACTATTCTTTTCCTCACACTGCTTTTCCTTGATTCCTAGCATGCACTGTTTATTTGGTCCATTACTTAAATACCTACCTCATTTTTTGAGATCTTCCTTATTCCTCGAACTTTTCTTCCAAAATAGCCTACTCCAATAGGCTCCCAACACTTACTTGTGGCTCATCCTGAGCCACTCAAGCATTGTTTTCCTTCTGCATTGACTTCTTCAATGTTTGAAATCTACCTGTAAACTCTTATACCTGTGCTTTCACCTGCACACTCTTTTCTTCAATACTTTCTACCAACTGCATTATTATGTTCTCCTTCAACACTTATACACTCTCCAAGTGTAGCTTCTCTATGTTTTCCTTTGTTTCTTCCAAATCTACTATTATCATTTCTTCCCTTTCCTACAATGGCTCCAAATGAGCCTACCTTAACTGCTTCTCCATCTAAATTGACTTCAATTCTTCCTACAAGTTTTTCATCACCTATGCACTCTTCATCCTGTCTGATATGGCCATATTTTTCTGTCTATTCTTCAAGTCCTGGACTGCAGTGTTTATGTTTCCCTCCTTTTGGTCTAGTTCTTGAATATTTTCATCTTCCTACAGTTCTGTCCACATTTGCCTTGTACTATTGTATAGTTCTACCATTCTGTTAATCTCCCCTTCAATATTGTATGTGTATTATACAACCTATTGTTCCCTTTGTGCTTTGATCTCTAGTGGAGTGCTAGGGATCACCTTCTCTTCCAGGTCTATCATTTATTGTATGTAACCTTCCATAGTATGCACTATCTTTTGGATATTATCTTTTGTACTTAACTCCTTTTCTAGTGTATTGTCTATTATAGTTTGAAAGACTTCCTCAAGCCTTTGCTCAAATTTCTCCATGCTCTTTTTTTATTCGTCCCTCTCAAGCTACACTTATTTGAGGGCTATCTCCAATATCTCCTTTTCCTCCCTGGTTGTCTCTAAGTTCATTGTATATGTCCTGGCCCTTGATTGAACTTCATTTGTGATGCTTATCTACAACTTGTATAATGCCTTGGTTGGAATCTTGGACAACACCAAGTCCAACTACTCTATATCCTTCAAGGGTTCATGTGTTGTGTCCTTGTCTACTTATAGAATCCCTTGGTTGATTTGGAAAGTCTTTCTTCCCATGGGTTTCTTCGTGTTGTGTTGTGCCTCTTTGTTGTGCTACATTGAACTGGAAGATTTCTAAAACTTCCTTAACCTCCATCAAATTTTTTATCAATTATTTTCTTTGTGACTCTGCACCATATAGTGATTCTTCTCCTCGATCCTGCACTTTGTCAGCTATTGGTTCTTCATCATCCTTAGTTATTGTGAGCTGAGGGGCCTTATTTTGCGCCTTCATATTCTTGCATTGTTCTCCTTTCTTCCTCATTGATTTTCTCTTTGGTTTTGTCTATGTCTACATGGGTTTCTTTGCCTCTAGTATGTATCCACTTCCTGCCTCCTGGCTAGGGATGTTATCTTTTTTTCTGCGTTTCCCCATTTGTTCCTTCTACGCACTCAATTTATAGTACTAAGGCTCTAGGTATTGTTTCCTTCTTCCTTTGCTTCTTACTATCACACTACCTTATGTTAGCTAAGTGCATTCTAATTCTTTTCTGGTATTTTCTATTGGACTACTTGACTATCCAATTCCTACTTGTTCTTTACCCTTTATTCCTTTCTTGGCAACCAATGGTACCTTCCACTGATCTAGCCATTCCCCTATCACCCATTGTACTTATTTTGTTGTGATACAGTACTGCATCTTCAACCATTTCTTCTTTGGGTATATTCTTTCTTGTATCCACATATTATGTCTAGATAATTTGAAGTTTTCTATCCCTTCACTCTCTTTCACCACTTCAAAAGAGATCCTCCATGTCTCCGCTATATTTTATTGTATCTCCTCAAGATACATGCCAAAAATGATAGTATTATCTTTCCTCCGCTTAGGATTTTTTTTGTGCCATAGGGTTATATACCATGTTGTGCAGCACCTTCCTCTCCTGTCACAAAAGGCTGAATATTTCGGTTCTTCCCATTCCAATAAGGCTATCAAAATTAGCAACCAATAATAATGGAAATTTTTCCCAGAATCTTGCGCATCTCTACAATCCTACAAAAATAGATTGAGAAAGTATGGTGCCCAACTAAGTATTGTCCCCTTCGCGCACTATGTGGCTGCTACTACCGCTCTTGTTGGTGCCTCTTCCTTGCAACATTTTCTAAGTAATTTGAAACCCATCATCTTTGTCATGAATCTTATGGCTAGGCCATTTATATTCTTGATAAGAATGCCTCTGCTTCCTCGGTCAGTGCCAAATTGGGATTTTACCTCTTCTACAATTGTCTTTTCCTTGGTCTTATCATATAAATATTTATATGGATTCACCCCATCTATTGGAAGCCCTGTAATATTTGCAATTAGGTCTACATTGATTGGGACATGTTTATCCATCCACAAAATTCCTCCATGTACTCTCGTTAGTAATTGTTTGACATGGGCATTGACATCCTTCCCCCTACCAAAGTGAGGGATTTCTAACAAATTCATGATTCTTGAATTGTACAACCCTATAATTCATTGTTTAGGTTCTAATATTGGGAGTCTTAATGAGCTTATCTATTTTTTCTCCATATATATTTCATGTGAAAGATATAGAAACATAGCCACCTTTGTGACATCATGATCTGTATACTTCAGTTTGGAGACAAACCCCAACATATCCTCAATAAATATTATTGCTTATGGAATTTGGGGCAATGGCAGCGAAACCTGCTTCTTTGTCCATGTTATTGTTACTGTTGGCATTGTTTTCTTCTTTGATGGACCTACTGTCTCATTCTATATTTCTTCCTCTATGTCTTGATCTTTTTCGTCATCCTCTTTCTCTACCCTAATGTTTTGTGTTGCCTTGGGTTCATCTTATTCCGTGTCCTCATCATATTCTTCCTTTTGTTCTCCATGTGGATCCTTCTCTCTTGGCTTTTCTATATTAAGGTTTTCTTCTGCACTAGGGTTTCATCCTTCTTCCGCCTGGTTTACGTTCGTTGCTTCTTCCTCTAGGTTATAATCCTCAACCATTGTCAAACTAACTAACTCACTTTCTGGTGACAGGATCTCATCCACATCTACCACCCATGTTGCATCCTCCATCAGTTTGTCGGGGCTTCTTTTCCTTCTTGCGAACTGGCTAGGTGCTTCGAACTTCGGTGGTGTCATTGTTCTAACTCAGGTAAAATTCATTGTAAATGTCGGTTGTAATCTTTTAAACTTCTCACACAATCACACATTGCTTTCTTGTTTGATCCTTGTTTTATCGAAATTAAACTAAGTGTTTACCTTTTCATGTTTTTCCCCTTTTATAACCTTTTTCATAAATGCTTAGTCGTATTCCACTTTTTCGTTCACAGCCTTTTTCTTTTTCCGACCACTTTCCATCTCGGCTCGTTGTGCTCTCATTCTGTCAAATTTATCATGTGCAAGGTATCTTGAATTTTGTCACACCAATTTATTGTTTGTTGTGTGTTGTATCTTCCAACTATCTGTCTACCACTTATCCATCTACTAGTTACTTCTTTTTGGATTTTTCTCATTTTTCTGCTTTTTTTTTCTTCCTTTTTCTTCTTTCTCTAGTTTTTTCTTCCTTTTTATTCTTTTTTACTCCTACTATATACAATATGTACAATTCTACTTTCTGCGTGAAAACTACTAAGGGTTGGTAGGTTGATTGTCCCTATAGAGCTTTATTCGACTACCATTCACCATTCCTTGCATCTCCTTGCCTGCTAAATCATGTAGTTTCACAACACCTCCATCTGTGAAAGAGTTTATTTCATATGGCCCTAGCCAATGCATCATGAAATTCCCTGGATGCTGTAAATATTTATTGTCATAGAGGAGAACTAGATATCCTTCCTTAAATTTCTTTTTCTTAATATGCCTGTCATGCCAATATTTTTCCTTTTCTTTTTCTACCTCCTTATGGAAAGCATATACAATCATGTCTTCTTCTAATTCCATGAGTTGTTCCAATATTTCTTGAGCTGTGCCTCTTTCTGTCACGTTTGTAATTGTTGCAATGCACAAACTAGGTATCAAATATTCTAGAGGAACTATTGCTTCCTGTCCATACACCAATATGAAGGGTGTCTTCCCTGTAATCTTCTTGCATGGAGTTCTATAGGCCCATAACACTATTGATATCTTCAAATCCAAATCATCCCTATTCACATTGAAAATCTTAGTTAAGGCATTTTCCAATATCCTGTTAAATGTTTCCACTGTCCCATTGTCTTGGGGATGGTATGGAGTGTTCATTGGATTATGTATCTCAAATTCTTCAGTTATTTCCTGGATAATTCTATTGATAAAATGAGTCCCTTTATCACTCATCAAAACTCTAGTGCATCCAAACCTTGTGACTACTTGCTCAAAAAATAAGTGTGTTGCAGTTTATATGCTACAATCCTTTACTTATGTTGTTTCATCCCATATGGTCAAATATTTCGTCGTTGTAATGATATACCTGGCTCCTGATCTTCTGGCTGGTGGATTAATTGGTCCCACAAAATCTACTTCCCATTTTTCAAACACTTTCAAAGTTACTTGAGGTCTTAATGGAATCTCATCCCTCTTGAATGGATTTTCAACCCTCTAACAGACATCACAATTTTGAAAATGCTCTTTTGCATCCTTGTGAACCGTTGGCCACCATAATAATGTGCAAAATATCTTATGCATAGTAGCTTTCCCATCATAATTTCCTACAAATATTCCTTCATGTGCTTCTACTAAAATGATAGGACTTTCATGATCCATAACACATCTCCTCAAAATGTTATCTACAACAAGTTTGTACAAGTTCCCTACAATAAGTTGGTAGTCTACAACTCTCACCACCAAATTCTTCTTCTACAGAGTATTAAATTCCTTTAGGGAAAATCATGTACTCAAAAAATAAATAATGCCAATAAAATATTCATCAACATATTGTATTGAAAAAAATTGTGCATCTCATAATTTGTCTCCCAAGTTACTTGGTTCCTCTCCATTATTTATCCTGGACAAATTATCTGGCCATGCATTCAATCTTCCAATATTCACCACAACCTCAAAATCAAACTCTTAAAATAATAGTATCCATCTGCATATTATTCCCCCCAACACTAGCTTATTGACTAAATATCTAGGGGCAAAGTGATCTGTAAACATCTTAAAATGTTGGCCAAAAAAATAATGTATGAATTTTTGCAATGCATACAACATGGCCAATCCTTCTCTTTCTATTGTATTGTAGTTATGTTATAAATCTGAAAATTTTCTTCTTGCAAATGCTATTGGGTGATCTATGTCACCTTATCCCAGATGTGTTAATACTACTCCAAGTGTTATTGCAGATGCATCCACATGCACATGAAACTCCTTTGACCAGTCTGGAAATACTAAAATTGGCGTTGTCACCATTTTCTCCTTCAATGTATCCAAGCTCTGCTGGAATTCATCATTCCACTGATACTTAATGTCCTTCTTCAAAAATTTCTCCATCGAAGCATTAATATGCATATCCCCTTATAAACTTCCCGTAGTAACTTGTATGACTAAATGTACTTTTTAACTGGCACACTGACTTAGGTGGTGGCAAATTAATTATGACAAAAATTTTAGCAGGATCAACCAACAGACCCTGTTTACACTCCACATGCCCTAACAGAATACCAAAAGGTGCACTGAAAATGAATTTCTTCATATTTAATGAAATCTAACACTGTCTACACATGTCTAACATCAATATTAACACTTCAACATGATCCTTCAATAATATAAACACTATCAAATCATCCAAATAAACTTCCAAAAACTTATGAATAAAATCCTTAAAGGAAGCTACTACTACCATTGAAAAAATTGCAGGTGCATTCTTCAACCCAAATGACATCATTGTATACTGATATAACCCCATTTTTTTTGCAAATGTAGTCTTATGTCAATAGTCAGGTGTTATTATGATCTGGTGACAACCTAAGAATCCATCAGTAAATGAATATGCTTATTTCCCTCCTACATAATCCAAAACTTCATCTGTAAATGGGGTATGAAAAGGATAGTGCAAGCAAGCATAATTCAACTTTATCAAGTCTACACAGATCATTATTCCCCCTTGCTTCTTCTCATGCACTACCATAGGGCTAATCCATTCAAATTCTTCCATGGCTTCTATGACACCAACCTCTAAGATGTTATCAATTTCCTCCTTTACTTTCTTCTTGTACACTGCATTCAACCTATAAGGTCTATGTATTATTGGTATGGCATGTGGCTTCAAAGGGATATTCATATCTCCAAGTTATCCTACTACTCCTTTCATCTCTAAGAACATCGCTGGAAATAGATCACTACACCCGCGTAGTAACCTTGTTATTCTTTCTACTATCTAATTATCCCAATAATCTCCAATACTTGCAATATTTGCAATTTTTGTTGTTCCAATATTTACCTTTTTTATCTTCAATGGTGCAGCATAATCTTCTCACTCTAACTGTGCACCTTCTACGTCTAGTTCCCCTTCAACTTCTGTGATCTGTATATTGTGCAATTTTTCTTCTGTTGGTTTTTCTTCTTCTGCAACATGATAATAGGGTACCAACTATCTGCATGTCTGTCTCTTCTAGTTCTGATAATCTATCACAATTTCCACCTCAATTTCTTCAAAAATCCCATCTCTTACCAAATTTAGTGTTGTATCTATTTATGGATTCTCATGCTCATATGCAAATGTAATAACAAAATTATGTTGCATTTCCTCCCAATTTGCAATTTCCTTGCGTTATTCCAACTCTATGTACCAATTCCTTGGGATTCCTTCAAATGTATGAATAAAGTGATGTGGACACTCCTCTAGTGGTACTAATATCCATTGAATTACACATCTTCTTGTTGATTAATTGGGTTGGTTTTCATTGATTTCAACCCTTGAAGTAAGTCCGATAGAAAATTCTAGTAGCCCCAATAGTCTGATTAAAGGAATTCAGTTTGATTGATATATAATGGTATGAAATTTAATATATTTTTAGTTAAGACTATTCTAGATGGATAGTACATGTCATGCCATTTCTGGTGATATGCAGAATGTCACATAACTCCTCACGGTTAGAGAGTTATGGCCTGGTGAAGTGGAGAACCCTCATGAGTTATCTAGAAGGTCAAAGAAGTCAAATTAATTCTAGAAGCTCCTAGTTTAATAAGTTGACTAGTCAAGTGGGTGAAACTAGTAGTTAGTCATGGGTTAATTTGTTGCAATAAGAAAATAATTAAAAATAATTTAGTTGCAACAAAAAGTGGAGAATTTATTATTTGTAGCAAAGTGAGTTAGAAGTGGACAAGGTGTTAGAAGTGGGTTAGCCCTAAAAGAATAAAAGTGGGTTAAGTTGGTTAGAAGGTAATCTGTCATGAACTAGGACTTGACCTGGGTGCGCACGCTACCTCCACGAGATAAGACATGAGAAATAGGTGATTCAACGGATGTTTGTTTAAGTCAGAGTACCTATGCGTGCAATGTGATGCCAAGTACGACTTCACCAAGATGACTTGCGATGAAGGTTAAGTGGTGACTTGACCGAAGAACCAGTTGGATGGGCATGCAATGAGGACATGGGTGCCCCGCTGAAGAAATGAACAGTTGGTGAATTTGGGTGCGATGAAAGCATGCATGCCTAACGAAATGCACAAGAGATGGCTCAATGGATGCAAAACCGAATATGGGTGCCCACAAAAGCTTTGGGCACCCCATCAGTGAGACAAATCAGCTAAGCAAGATAAATGCCCAAAACATGTGACGAACACCTTGCGATGAGATTGGGAAAGGAAACAAATGAAGGCACAATATGGGTGCCTTTAAACGAAGAGAAACGTCGACTGGGTTGGTACACGCACGAGATAGGGGCGCGCACCCGTTCAGGAGTCGGCTCAAGTTGTGAAAGTGGAAAAATGATGAAAAGTGTGTGTCGGCTTGCGAAAGAAGGGGTACGTTGGTTGGTATAGTTGCATCGCAGAGGAAAGGCATGTGCATATATAGCCAAGTGATCAAGGCATTGGTAAATCAGAAAAGGAAGGCCAATGACTTCTCTCATAATCGCAAATTGGTGTTCTGAGGCAGCAACCAAGGAAGGAGGGTGAGCTCCCTCCCCAAGGAGACAAGTAGACCATAGAGGGTAACTTGTGATGACTTGGGGAAGGTTGTATTGAGGCAGGATGGGCGAGATCATATAGAAAAAGGGAGCTGAGGAAGGGTGAAATTTTTCAAAGATGAAAGATTATCGTAGGTTGCACCAAATCTGTGGTTGCGGAAGAAAACTTTTGATGAGCGCTCTGCAGGTCTGGAAAGACCACTAAAGATGGTCAAGTAAGAAAACGGTGCTCATGATAAGGAAGGTATGCAGAATTATTGGTGGTGACATATGGGTGCTCTGCTATGGAGTCTAACCGAGATTCAAGTACAAGAAAATGAAGCACGTGTAGACTTGGTAGGAGGTAGGGACAATCACAGAGTTGTAGTGAAGGTTGCGAACATAAGATGGGCAGATGAGTGGATGTGTTAGACACGATGGCAGTTCTGTAATGATGATGAGCCAGGGAGAAGAACCACAAAGAGGCCAAGTAATGTTAAGCCATGTGCTCTATGTTTTTTTTTTTTATTGTAACAAGAGTCACATCGCGGTTCCTAATTGGAATATTATAAAGAAATGGGTTTTAGGTCGGTTTGTCCACCCACTTGTACATTTCATCTTGTTTTTTTCTTGAATGGTTTCTTTTACTTTCACAACTAACTATAAGATAACAAAGACATAACATAAGTAATAAATGAAGATGTAATGAAGTAAGGCGTAGTCTGAATTAAGTAGTTTGGTGCAGCTTTTCTATCAAACGAACGATTGCAGTGTCACATGGTGACTGGGAGC
>ML827858.1:70892-87148 GCA_009831015.1 Picea engelmannii
AATGAAAATGTCTCCTTGGTATATATAGGAGACTAGGAGGTATAATTACAACTAATGGCCTAAAGCCGACATAAATAAAATAACATTAATAATATAATATGCCCCAATTAAGGGGTAATGAGCCAATATTAGGGATTAACAACAAATTTGTTGTAGGATTTCATCAACAGGTACAGAAGGAAAAAGAGAAGGCCTACCATGACAGACACGTCAAAAAGAATGATTTAAGACAAGGTGATCTAGTACTGGTATATGAAATAAGTTCATCAAGCATCCTGGGAATTTCAGAACACATTTTATCGGGCCATATGAGGTCACTTATGTTATAGAAGGAGGACCTGAATAGTTGAAGACTTTAACGTGAGAATGGAAGGAAGAATTATTGAATGGGAGCCGACTGAAGTTGTACTATGAGAAATAGCTACCTCACAGCTCTAAGTAAAAGCATAAGGAAAAGGGTCTAGGTACCAGGTGTAGTTGAAACTAGGTACCAGACATAGAAAAGACAGTCTGCACAGAGAAGGAGAGGAGGCATAGAGAAGAAATAAAAATCTGCACTGTGCAGCCTGAAGTCGAAGTAAAACAGAAAGTTCAGATCTGAAGTGCCTCGGGACGAGCCACAGGTGAGTGTTGGGGGATTTTTAGCCCTTGGTTATGGAAATAAGAGAATAACAAGGAAAAAAAAGGCAAAATGTGAACTGCGCAGAAGACACAGTGACTATTACTGGGTCGAAGTGAACAAAGAGAAGAAAAGGCGGAGAGAAGTCCGAGAAAGAAAGTTGTTGGATGAGAAGATCAAAGATGACAGATCAATAATAAAGAAGGATTGTGGACAACTCAACAAGAAGAAAAAACCACCATTAGATGCTTTGGAGTACCGCGCGAGAAGGAAGGAAAGATAGGATGGCGAAGCCTTGAAAACGTGGGTCAAGTTGACCTAGGGTTTTAGACACCTAAGGTTTTGGTATCTAGGGTTTTGACACCTAGGTTTCGGCCTAAGGATGTCGATGAGTGATTGTAATGTATAAATAAGAATCTACATGAAGGAAGAAGGTTCAATCTAGTAGTTTTCGTTGTTGTTACTATTGTTATTGTGTGATTGAGTGAGTAATATCGAGTGAGAGAGAAGTGATGAGTGCAAGAGCCTTCTGTATTGTAAGATCTTCAGCTGGGTGCAAAGATCAATCTTGCAGCTGGGTGCGCAGGAAGGGGAGAGATAGAGAGAAGAAGAAAGAAGATTTGCTATCTAAGAGCATAGACAAGAACTGTATGCTTCATCTTAATACATTATAAAGAACAGTTATGTGGACATAGCCCTAGAGAGAGGGTGAACCACGTATATTTTGTGTTATGTGTGATTGATGCTCTGTTCTTGTCATTTGATACATTGTTATTGCATTGTGGTAGATATGATAAGATGTGTGTAATAGATCTAAGTTGATAAGTGATATATTCATGGTGTATTATTCTAGTGTTGGATTCACTTGATCGTTCCCTTGGTTGTAGACATCTCTGTTCTACAACCCCCCCATAGCTACTTCGGGTAAGACTGCATCTGCTTCGCTGGTGTATATGAAAGGGCCAGTAGTTAGGGATTTTTGGTGCCCTCTTGGAGTTGAAACCTGGGTTTTCCCCTGTGCCAACACCTACTATTCCTGACATGTAGCATACCAAAATTTGTAACCTTTGAAGTTATGGAAAATAAGGACTCCATCAAATCTACTATTTGATCATAAAACCCACGAGAAGACATTTTCAGCTGATCCAAAGGACAAAAATGCCACTGTGTTGAATCCAATACATGAATAACACTATGATCCTCCTCATGCTTCAATTGAAAACAAGATTATTTCTGAGTATCTTTTGCTGGTAATACTGCATCCTGTACTTGAACCATCATATTTACTTGTTGTCTTTCCACTTGCATTGAAAGCTCTTGACCTAAATTCAAGAACATATAACCTTGGATATTATCATGAACAAACAAGGGATGTTGATTTGTAGTATGAAAAATCAAGCATTTGGGAGCAGCTACCTCTTCTTCATTAAAATGATCATGTGATGATTTCACAGTAGGGTTTAAAAGGCTCCTACTACGATCAATTGAAAAAGAATTGAAATATGAAAAATGATGTAGAAAGTTGTCCCAAATCTGATTTGTGTTCATAAACATCCTCCTATCCACGTACATGCAAATATTCAACCCATAATTGATCTGAGATATTTCCACAAACTCGAAAGTTGATCTCAATCTCCCATGCATCTATATACAAATGATCTAAAGATGACTACTTTCTCTCTCTGAGGAATAAAACCAAAATAGGATGATGATGAGCTACAATATAAACAACTTGGTAGCAACTTCAGATGGTCAAATGCAATCAAGCATGCTAAGATAGAATTTGTGGAATCTCTAGTTGAATTGGGTGACAGTCTCATTTTTCCTATTCTTCAAGGAATAAAAATTAGATATATACTGATTAACAGATTTGTTTTCACCCCAATATCTCAAGAATACATGATTAAAATCAGTCCACGGAAAAATAGAACAAGCCATCAAATTTCTAAACCACAAAGCAACATCCCTAACCAAGGATTTGGAAAATAAACTCAAGATAACATCCTCATGCATGATTTTGAAATTATCAATGAAATCCTCAAAAGCTTCCATGTGCTTTTTAGATGAAATATGATCATTTCCTTTGAACACAAGAAGTTATTCAAAAAACATATGAGGGTAAGCATTTAGGATAGGAGGCAGCTTGAGAGGTTTAAAAAATTCTCTGATTCTTAATTGAGCTTTGATAGGATGAACACAAAGGTAAACTAGCTGATTGCAAGGTTCAACAAAGACCTTAGAAGGTATATCAACTTTGTAATCCACAATTTTACAATATGACTCAACTTCAGGAAAAATTGAAACATAGACCTCAACTTTATCAATAAGTTCACATGATGGGATTAAATCAGGGTCAATAGTGAATGAAGAGGACAAATCTTCATTACTCAGTAAATAATATGCATTTGTAGGCTTACAATCATCTGGATAAAAAAACAATGAATGATCCTCTTTACATGCAAAGGGAAAGACAAGAACAAACTGATGAAGAAGAACAAAATTTCATGGAAAAAGATAATGAGTTGATACCTGGTTTTTCCCTTCCGTGCTTTCATTTTTCTGTTAGAAGGATTTTTCCTCCAGTGGAGTCTTAGATTGTGTATTCACCAGGTGAAAGAGTATGCAATATGTATGTGTCCGAATTCAATTGACTATTTAAAGGTGGATCTAATCAATTTCGTTCTCCCATGGAATATTTTCAACTTCATCCCTGACAACGACGCCAAAAATGTTAGCACTAGAAGTCACACCTAGACTGTTGTAGGTGTAAGCCTAATACCCATCATGATTTGAAAAATTAAATCAATTTTATGGTTGGTGGACTAGCAAGAAAGAACAAGAAAGAGAGCAATAGTCTGACTGTAGATCAATGATCTACCATTGGGCATGGAGTCAAAACCACTTTGCAGATTGAAGGAAATCAAGGTAAATATCAGGTTAAGAGTTTATATGATGATTATTAGAAGAAAGGAAAGTGAGAAAAATAAGAATGTGTACTAACAAATATCCTCTTTGCAAAATATATTGAAAAATGCTTGAACAAAACAAGGATTAACAAGCCATCTACAACATCGCCTTTGTTGCTCAGGGATCCATTAATCAAAGGCATCCTTTGATCCTCAAAACTTGCAATATATTCAGTCAATAAGATAACAAGAAATTGGAAAACAAAGAAAACAAGCTGATAAAAAACTATCATGAATCTTTAATGGAAGAAATGCTAATTACAACATGCCCTCAGGCTTACAACTGAGCAACTAAACTACTCCTCTAGCTCTCTTCTCTCTTGGATCATGAATCCAACCCTTTCCTTCTCAAAATACACTTCGTATATAGTGAATGATCTCTCTCTATTTTAAGGAGGTCTAAACCAAGGAGCTACATAGGATTCTCCTCCATTTAGGAGTCTGTTACAAAAGATTCCAACAAAAACATAACAAATTCCTATTTTTTGGGATCTTGTCTATTGTGATAAATGCCTTTTGAAATAAGTCATGTTGTTTGATATGGAGATGGAAGACATGTCTATCATGTCCAAATAACTCCTAGGAATCCATTAAAACCTTCCTTGACAGTTGGCATCCTTCCCATAGCTTGGATTTGTTAGACTGTTAGAGTTTGCAGTGCCTTTGACATCATGTGCTACGAACTTTCCTATAGGTGATGATTTTAAATTTTCTCCCAAACTATGAATTGGGTCGAGATGATTTTTCATAAAAAATTTAATGGTAATATCGTGCTTCTCCACACCAAATTTCATAAGAACCCAGATTGGCATTCAAAATTTACGATCAAAAAATGACTCTATTGTGTGCTAATTGCTACAAACTGTCCCAAATTATTAGTTTGTAGTGCCAGTGAGTCCAGGCGCTACGAAATTTCCTATAGAATCTTGTTTCACTTTTTCCAAAGCTTCAACACTCCAAAACTTATACCAGGATTCTAGATATGATACAAAACTTTATTATCTTGATATATAATGGGAGGAAAAACACCAAAACTGCTTGTTATAGCTCAAAACTCATAGCCATCTCCAAAAAGTTGTAAATGCATATAACATAAAATTTGACCAAAATTAATGTTGGTTTTGGAAGATTAATGTCTTTTTGTTCTGGAGCTTCTTATGGTAGACACCTTGTCCAAATATTATACACCTCAGTGGTATGAAATAGAGCACATTTCAGCAATGTGCTCTATGAATAAAACAACATAAATACCAGTTTGCAACGCCAATGAATAAAGAAACATAAATATAAGTTTGCAGTGCCAACGAATAAAGCAACATAAATATCAGTTTGCAATGCCAAAGATGTATGCAATTTAAGCTTGGTTCTACAAATGATTAACCATCTTCCTCCTATTTGATAGGGGTCTTATTCAATTGGTTAAGACCAAGTTTCAAATGGATGCAGAAGATGAGGGCTTCAACAATTATGGAATAGAGGGTTCGCAATTCCAGTCTGCGAAACCATTTTCTAGTGCCAAGTTTAAAATAAAATAACGCACTTCAAGGATATTTTTAGAAATTTTGTGACAAAATCCTTGAAAATCTAATTAAATGAAGGCATTGAAAAACATAAAATTCCCTTTGACACGTTTATTAGCTGCAATAATGAAAGATGAGTGAATGGGGTACTCATAAGTACGCTGCAAACTTTCTTGGTGACTTGGTAACAAATACACCTGACCATTTCATGTGCTAACAGGTTTCATATTGAAAGACCCGACATGAAGAAAAATTTTAATCGCATGCAAAACATAATTCTCGTGCACAAATCAAATCAAATCTTTTGCTGCATTTAATATTAGTTCGGTACCTCGTTCGCTAAACTGTGGCATTGATTTATTAGCCAATGTGGTGTCTAGGTTAATACCGACTAATGGATTGATGCCGGACACTTTTTTTGTTGAAGTTTTATACATGCCTTCAATTCCTGAAAATATTGCAAGTTGGAGAGTCTTTGATGATGACCAAGAACTGATAAATTTCTTACATCTCAAAGATACTTTCAAAGAATCTATCATTGATGAAAGCCAACACGAACATCGAGTGAATTTGTATATTTCTGACTCAAATGAATCATACAACACATCAGGTTCAACCAATTGTATCCCAAGGAATGTAGTGAGATTGGAAAAACTTTATGATCTCCAAGACAAGTTCAAAAACTTCATCAATTGAAAAACCAACAGTTCATCTATGCAATTTGGAGTGGTGAACTTGGGGACAAATACCACTCCTCAAAACATTAATCCGGGAAAAAATTGTTCTCCTGAAGAAAAATGGGCTTACATCAAATTATTTCGGGAATACAAATACATTTTTACCTGGACCTACGAACATCTCAAGACGTATGACACCAAAATCATACAACACATAATTCCCATGAAGCATATGCCGAAACCATTTCAACAAAAGCTGAGGAAGATGCGCCTCGACTTTGAGCCTTAGTTTAAAACATAATTGAATAAGTTTCTAGCGGCCAAGATCATATTTCCATTAAGACATATGCAGTGGATCTCCAACTTAGTTCCAGTAAGGAAAAATAATGGGGATATAAGGCTCTGTATTGATTTCATGAATTTGAACAGATCCTCAGAGAAGGATAATTACCTAGTGACCCCGATGGAACAAATCCTGTAATGTGTATTTGACTCTGAGATGCTCTCCCTTCTAGATGTTTTTTCGGTTTTCAACCAAGTCTTGGTGGCCCATGATGATCAACTAAATTTTTTTTTTCGGACCAAGTGGGGAACATATTTTTACATAAAGATGTTGTTCTGTCTCATCAATGATGAAGCAACATTCTACAGAGCCATGAACATTGTCTTCAGGAGTCTAATTATAGATTGTGTTGTGGTGTATATTGATAATGTTACCATATTTTCAAGGGATAGAAAAGATCATATATCTAATTTTAAGAAATTATTTAATAGATGCAGAAGATATGGAATCTCTCTCAATCCTAAGGATTTTTTTTTTGGTTTTTGATGAAGGAAAACTACTCGGCTTCATTGTTTCCAAGCATGGAATGAAAATTGAACCTGAGAGAAATAAATAAATTACAAAGACCCCTCCCCCTCAAAATAAGAAAGCCATGCAGTCATTCCTAGGAAGGATCAAGTTTGTAAGATGATTCATCCCAAGCTTTGTTGAAACAGTGAAACCTAAGCAAGATATGATAAAAAAGAATGTCAAATTCAAATGGGGGTCTAAAGAAAAGGAATCTTTTGATAATATCAAAATTAATATAGAAAAAACTCTTGCATTGTTAAGCCCATATTTTAGTCGATATTTCATTCTATACACCTTTGCGTCAGATATTGCATTTGCGGATGTTTTAATGCAAAATAATTAGGAAGGATATGAATTCCATGTATATTTTATGAGTTCCATCCTAAAAGGGGTAGAGATGAATTACCCAAAAGTGGATAAACAAGCCTATGCTATATTTAAAGTTTTCAAACACTTCAGGTTGTACTCGCTCAAATCCAAGACCAAATTCATTGTTCCTTACCCTGTTGTTAGGAAACTATTGGTACAAAAATATTTAGCATAAAAGAGAGCTAACTAGATTACAACTCTACAAGAATAGAACATAGAGATCAAGCATGCGAAAATTGTCAAAGGCAAGGGGATATGAAAACTAGCTATGGAACCTGTGAGCGATGAATCACATGAATATGCATTGTATCAAGATCAAGAATTGTATGCAAGAGAGACAACTTAAATTCTAGTGAACTCAGACCAATGGTTTTACAAAATAAAATATTACTTAACACATGGGTCAACCCCATATTATCTTGATCCCAAGAAGAAAAGGGTCCTCAGACTCAAGTTTGTGCAATATCATATCATCCAAGGAATTCTATGTAGAAAACATTATGATGGTGTTTTTCTGAGATATCTTGAGAAGAGGGATGCGTAAAAGATCTTAGATGAACTCCATGATGGACCAAATGGTGGACATTATGGTGGGGATACCATTTCTCAAAAAATCCTCAGAGATGGATACTATTGGCCCACTTTATTTGAAGACTTTCATGCATATGCAAGGAAATTTCAACAATGCCAAATGTCATTCGGGAGAGATTTTTTTTTTCCCTTTCCCCTACATCCTATTGATCATCAAATACCCCTTTCACCAGTGGGGGATGGACGTAATTGGGGAGATCAATCCTAAATCGTCCTAACTATAAAAATACATCTTGACAACTACCAACCATTTCACCAGATGGAGTGAAGTGATCCCCTTGTATACATTCAATGAAAATTAGATGACTTCATTCCTTGAATCCCATATCATCACTAGGTTTGGAATTCCTGAATCATTAGTCTTTGATAATTCCAAGTATTTTTCTTCTCTTAAATTGACTGAATTCTCTCTGGAATGGAATATTAAGGTTAAGTATTCAACGAATTACTACCCACAAGGAAATGGTTTGGTAGAGTCGACTAATAAGAACCTTATCAAAATTCTCAAGAAAAATGTCAATGATCATCAAAGGAATTGACACCTCACTCTTCAGAATGCCCTATGGGCTGACAGAGTGACTCCCAAGTCATCCATTGGTAGCTCCCCTTTATTCCTAGTCTATGGATAGGAAGCCACTATGTCGAACCATACATTCCTACCCACCTTACGATTGGCCCAATTTTCCCAAGATGAGGGTTGCCCAGTAATGCAAGAGATATTAAACATGTTGTTAAAACTTGAAGAAGAAAGAGAAAAATCTAAGTTGAACTTGACACACCATCAAGAAATAATAAAAAAATGGGTTGAAAAATCAACGGTTGGAAACAAAAACTTTTAGGAGGGAGACCTTGTCTTGAATGGGACAAATCTAACGAACTAAAGGGAAAACACACCAAATTTCAAAAACTATGGTTAGGACCTTATATGATTCACCAGAAAATAGGTCCCAAGACTTTCAGACTTAAAAAATTGCAATGAGATGAGGAGGAGCTTCCTATCAATGGCCATATCCTCAAAAAATACTTCTTCTGATCACCAATGGTGATGTAGCTTTGTACATAGTATTTTCTTTGTTTCCTTATTTTCATTTTCTGCTGATTTTCACTTCAATCATCTTTCCCTTTTCTCCCAGTCCTCTTTTTCCATACCTTTTCCTGAATTTTTCTTTTTCTTTTTTAACACCTTTCATTTTAGAATAACTGACTTTTCATTTCTCTAGACCAACCTTTTCTTTCACAACAGAGACCCAAAATAGTTAGACATATGTAAGTGCCTTGTTTTTTGAGAGCCTTTCCATGTTGAAGTGGTCGAGTTGTTCTAAAATAAACATTTATCTTCATGAACAATGCTAGTACTGAAAATATAAACTTGTTCATATTTTCCAAAAGAAAACTTCTAAGCATCAAATTCGGTACCTTTCAATGGCTTCCATTAGTTATCTTCACTTATGTGACCACTCTCATGACATGTCGTTGTTCCATTCAAGCTTTTCAAAATGTCCTGAATTCAATGTCTTCCATATAAATATAGTGTCTCTTCCCTTGAATCCCTAATTCTAAAATGCATCAGTGATTCTTGTTGATAGACCCATGATAATAAATTGTTGAATGAGACTATCAAATCAATGTAACTCTCGTATCACCCTGCTTCGTATGAACCTTCACCTATGTTGCAAAAGCAATATCTAAATCTTATATCTAAAAGGTGAATACAAAAGGAACAATTATAAGGGCGTTGAAAACACTACTAAAAGTGTGTGAAGTACAAGTAAACTCATTGGGGCTATGGATGCTTACTAGCAGTAGGGCCATTCTTGTATGATACCAAGGAATATTCGTCGAGGATATGGACACTCATTGGCAATAGGGCCATTCTTGTATGATACCAAGGAATCTTCGTCGGGGCTATGGACGCTCGCTGGAAACAAAGAAATTTTAGTAAATAAAGATGAGGAAAACTCTTCGGTCTATAAAAATTGATAAACATCCCTCTATGGTGTTACTCTCAATGTTTCACTGCAGATGTATGAAGTTCCCCATTAACACTCACTCGAATTATGTGGAAGATCACTGGTAATAGGATTTATTTATATATTATACTCAAGATACTTGATGTGGGGTACTTAAACTGTATACTGAAGGGAGTACTAAAAGGTAATTTTTTCTTTAATCTGGTTGAAGTCTCTCCCTTTTTAAACTCAGAGATACCTAGTTCTTCCCAGAAGGTCACCATTTGTTGTAGCTCACCTCCCACAACACAATGTTTTTAGAAAATTAAATTTTACAATTTTTTTTGTACTTCTGGTTCATAATTTTCTACTAGTGAAATGAAATAGCTCGAGGAGAGATTTCCGATGATCTATTTTGAATGAAAAACAGAGCTTGTATGAAGAAGTTACAACCTAAACAGTTAAGGGTAAAATTCAATACTAGATTAATTTTAGAGGGCATAACTCCTAGATTATGAGTTAGTTTGGGGTTGAAGATAAGTCTATGGAAATATCATGGATATTAGAATTCATCCATGGAACCAAATTTGAATTCCATGTACCTTAAAATGTGTTGGAGAGAAAGAGGACACTTGTAGCATACAAGGTTAAAAAGGGAAAATAGTCAAAACTTATGAAGATTATAATTTTATGCACAAAACTCAGAATTAGTAAAATGAATAGTCGATGGAAATGTATTGAGGAGGAGAATCCATCTATTAACCCATAAAATTAATTTGAGTAGTAAATTTTTCATTCAACTCAAATGCTGACTGGTGAGAATAAAGGACATAAAAAATTATGCATTCTTTTCCAAAATTGTGTATGTATTTATTTTTGTCTCAAGGAAAAGTGTTTGCATGCACATTTTCTATATAATTAGAGGTTCAAAAAGGCATTTTGGTTCCTATATGAGAACTACAAACATGGAATATTCTCAAGTGTCCTATAGTCATGAAGAGGAAGTTAGGGGGATGCATGTCAGCATGGGAAATGTTAAGACATAGTTTAATGGAAGAAGAGACAAAAAAGAGCATGTAACTATGAGGATCCTATAAAGAGAAGTGTAGAGATATAGGGTTGATAATGAAAATAGTGTGAAATATTAGGAAGAGATACTTCGGAGCTTGAACATGATGCAAAAATAAGCCAATAAATACTCTGGCACAAAGTAAGAAGCTAGTGCTAGAAAAGTGACAACATCCAAATCCCATAGCAGAAGGGATGGTCATGAGAATGATAGGAAGTCAAGGAGTAGGAGAAGGTTCCATTATTCCATAGAGAAATCCACTAGGAGAGCTCATGCCATTTTTGGGTCAAGGAGAATCCCAAGTGTGCCTCTTGTTAGGAGATAGAGGAGAAGGCCTGAGGGAGACATATTAAAAGGTGAACTCAGGAAAATAAAGCCACCTGCTTTTAATGGTGAGAATAGGAAGGGAGAAGAGGCCAATTCTTGGTTGTTGTAAATGAAGAAATATTTCTAACTACATGATTACCCCTCAAAGCTAGAAACAAAAATTGTAACCTACCACTTGCAAGATAAGAATCTTGATGAGAAGAGGGTCTCATGGATTATATTCAAAGGATATTTCCAAGATAAATATTTGTTTGAACATTACTATGAAAGGAATATGAAAATTTTATTTTAACTCAAGCTAGGAAGCATGAAAATGGATGAATATGAGAAAATATTCTTTGAATTGATGAAGTATGTCAAGTTCATAACATATGAGAAATTCAAAATCCAAAGGTTCCTTAGCGGGTTACTTTCCTTCTACATCGACAAGATACAATATGATAATCCCATTACTTTGGAGCAATCCATAAGGAGAGAAAATAATATCTATGAGAAAAGCATAGGGAGGCAAGTCTTCCAAAAGACTTGGAATGATAAGATGAAAGGAAAGAGGGATCAAAGGAAAAAATGTTTTAAGCCACCATTTTTCAATAAAAATTCCCAAGAAAATCATCAAGGATAGTCAACCCAAAATGAACACATGACAACAGATTCATTTGGGAAAAGGCTAAGGAAACAACCTATAGAATGTTGGGGATGTGAGGGAAATCACTTGTATAGGGACTTCCCTCACAAAGGAGACAGAATGAGGACTATCCAAAACATTCAGGAGGATGAAATAGTGGAAGACATGGGAGGAAGCATGCCAAGTATTTATGCAACCATGGAAAAAAAGTAAGAAAAATATCATTCCTAGATGATTAAAGGGGAAGGTAAGATCAATAATTAACCTATATCAATTTTAATTGACTATGGAGCTATCCATAGTTACATAAACTCTAAAATTGTTGAAATATTTCACTTGCAAAGGAGTAAGCATAAGAAATATTGGTTAGTTCAGTTAGCCATAGGGGCTAAGAGAAATATTAATAAGTTGGTTAAAGATTGTCCAATAGACATGAATGGACTCAACACAAAGGTAGATGTGAACATTATACCTTTGGGTTCATATGGCTGTCTAATTGGCATGGATTGGTTGGAAAAACACCATGTTATCCTAGACTATTACAACAAGACCATAAAACGTCTTGATGGGAAAGGGAAACAAGGAAAGATTCAAGGAATTCCAAGAGTTGTAGCTGTTAGAGAAATTTCAGCTATGCAGTTGAAAAAGAGTTTTAGGAAGGGATGTCAAATTTTTGCAACCCATATGGAAGAGGCATCTAGAGATAAAGTAACAAGTCTTGAATACCATCCGGTATCAAGATATTTTCAATATGTTTTTCAAAAAATCCTAGGATTGACACCAAAGAGAGACATTGATTTCTCTATTGATTTGGTGCCAGGAGCTACCTTGGTGTCCAAGACACCCTATAGAATGGGCACACTAGAGTTGAAAGAGTTACATATGTAGCTTGAAGAGATTTTGAATAAGGGGTATATAAACCCAAGTGTGTCACCTTGGGGAGCGCTTTTCTTTTTGTGAAGAATAAATATGGAACCTTAAGGTTGTGTATTAATGTTTGACAACTGAATAAGGTTACTATAAAGAACAAATATCCTTTTCCAATAATTGGCGATATATCTGATCAACTAAAGGGTGAAATAATATTTTCCAAGATTGACTTGAGATCAAGTTATCATTAAGTGAGGATAAAGGAATAAGACATCAACAAGACAACTTTCAAATGAGGTATGGGAATTATGAATTCACAATAGTGCCATTTGGGCTCAAATTCCCCAACAATTTTCACGAGTCTAATGAATGGGGTGTTAAGGGAGTACCTGGACAAGTTTGTAATTTTTTTCTTAGATGATATTTTCGTATACTCTGATTTTGATGAGGAGCATGATAATAATTTAATAATGGTGCTAAATATTTTAAGAGATCATAAATTTTATGCCAAGTTAAGTAAGTGCATATTTTATCAAAAACAAATTCATTAGTTGGGGCACATTATTTCAGAAAACAAGATGGAAGTTGATCCCTAGAAGATAGAGGCCATTATAGGATGACCAATGATTATAAATGTGACATATGTCATATCATTTATGGGTCTTGTGGGTTATTATCAAAGATTCACAAAGGGGTTTTCAAAGATTGCAGCCCCAATTACTTCTTTGTAAAAGAAGGGAGTGAAGTTTAAATGGACTTCCAAGTGTGCATAGAGTTTCCATTAGTTGAAAAACATTTTGAAAAGTGTGCCCATATTAAATATTGTAGATCTAGATGACAACTTTGTAGTGTGCACAGATGTGTGCAAGGAAGGGATCGGTGGATTCTTTAGTCAAAAAGACCATGTGGTATGCTATGAGTCCCAAAAATTAAAAGAGCATGAGAGAAATTATGCTAGACATGATCTAGAGTTAGCATCCATTGTACATGCATTAAAAATTTGGAGATATTACCTCATGGGGAGGATATTTGAGCTAAGAATAGACCACTCTGGTATGAAACATTTATTTGGCCAACCAACATTAAATGCCAGGAAAACTAGATGCTTAGAATTTCTTAGTGAGTATGACTTTGAAATTAAACATATGAAGGGCACATAAAATCGGGGTGTTGATGCACTCACTAGAATAGCTCATAAAATGCACATTTAAACCATCAACATGTACCAAACATATTTAAAGAATAAAATTCTTGAAGCAACAAATTCAAATCAATATTATTTACAAATAAAATAAAATTTATAACAAAGCAATTTACAATAGAAATTTAAAAATTATGAATTGATAGAGGATGAAATCCTCTTGTACATAGGCAAGATACAAGTGTTGAATTCCATGGAGCTGAAAAATATAGTGCTGAGAGAAAAGCACAATGTGCCATATGCTGGGTACCCAGGATATAATAAATCCATTATAGTTGTAAGGAGCCAATTCTTTTGGCCGGGAATGAAGAAATAAGTGGCTAACTATATAGTTTGATGTCTAGAGTTCCAGAAGGTAAAGAAAAATCACAAAAATACAACAAGGATACTACAACCATTGCCCATTCTAGAATGGAAGTGGGAAGTGGTAACAATATATTTTATTACAAATATTCCCAAAACAGTAAAGACACATGATTCCATCATGGTGGTAGTGGAAAAATTGACTAAGGAAACACATTTTATTCTTGTGAAGACAACACACAAGGCATCAAACATTGCAAAGATCTACATGAAGGAATTTTCTAGGCTAGATAGAGTGCTTAAGGAAACAGTTTTAGACAAACATTATGAGTTTACATCGAAAATATGGAAAGGTTTGTTCAAAGGTTTTTTCTGAGTTTAAATCCAAATATTAGTACAACGTATCACCCAGAGTCAGATGGGAAATAGAGAGGACCAATAGGATAATTGAAAACATGCTCAGGATGTATGTGATGGACCAACCATCAAAATGGGAAGATTGTATCCACTTAGAGGAGTTTTCTTATAATAATGGGTATCAAGACTCATTAAAAATGAGTCCATTTGAAACTTTATATGACAGGAAATGTAACACACCAGTGAGTTGGGATAACCCAACAGACAGAGTTGTCAGTCGACCAAACTTGTTAAAGGAAATGGAAGAGAAGATGAGAAGGATCATGCATAATTTAAAGGCTTCCCAAGACAGGAAAAAAATCTACGTAGACAAGATTTTTTTTTTCCAGGGATTTTAAAGTGGGAGAACATATATTTATTAAAGTGAATGTGGAAAGAAGTTCAATAAGAATGGGTTGTTGCCCAAAGTTGGTGAAAGATATTGTGGTCCTTTTGAAGTATTAGAGAAGATAGGGCCAATTGCATACATGCTAGAATTTCCTGCAACCATGAGAGTGCATAATGTATTTCATGTATCATTATTAAATAAATATGTGCGTGACCCTAACCACATAATTGATTGGCCTCTGATCCAGGTGGGAAATAAAGGGGATTTCTAGATGGAACCAATATGCATCCTGGATAGAAAATTCAAAGTGCTCCAGAAAAAAACCATAGGGATGTTAAAGGTTCAATGGACCTTCTATGGCCCTAAAGATGCAATATGGGAGCATGAGGAAAATATGTGGGAGGAATACTCACAAATGTTTTCCAATTTTGAAGAAAATAGAAGCTAAAAATGAAAGAGTCCATTTTTGGGAAGCTAGGTTCTGGAACCACATCTCATAAATTTTTGGTCACCTGTGATAATGTCCTTGATAAAAGAATGGTGCATACCGATGTACTAAGGGCAGTGGAGGGGGCATATTCCTTGGGTTAACAAGATGAGAAGAACAAGAGATTATGGTTGGGACTATTGTTGGAGGGAAAAATGTGGAAATTCGTTTTATTTTTTCTGAATATTGTGATGTAAATTTGTATATGTATTTCGAAACGGTGTTGTACATCAAGGATGATGCATAATTGTAGGGGAGTCAAAATGTAACATCCCCACTATAATCCCCAAATTAATTAATGCATGATGTAGATGTGAATGTAGCTATGACCAAGTGATGTAATATGTGAAATATATTATTTGATTTTAATAAAAGTAATGTGATGCCAACTGCTGGGAATATGGATAGAGATGTGGGATGAGATTTCCACAAGATAAGAGAGTGTCTAAGAGAGGTCCAAGGGGGGGGGGGGAATTAATTATGGATATTACTTCATCCCATTTTCCTAAAATTTATTATCATTGGGGATACCTTCTAATTTTCTATTTGAGTGTATGAGGGCCCATTCATTAAAAGTCATGTAAGAGGGTGGGTGTGAGAGTCACATCCCATAGTTATTGGAAGCATGGGGCTGAAGCATAATCAAATTTGGGTAGAGTGAGCAGTGAATTGTCTTGGGAAAATATAAGAATTTTGTATGGGGAAATTAGGCAGATTTTCACATTGAGTTTTTGGCATGAACAACAAGGAGAGAGAAGGAAAAAGAGCACCATCGCTAGAAAAATAAGGTTGGGTGATTTAAGGAGAATGTTGGAGAATTTTGGAGTTGCAAATTGAATAGATAGGTTGCTAAGCGTGAAGAGTGAACTCCCGAGTGAGTTGCACTGTAACAAGAAGTTTTGTTTGTTGGTATATTTATTGGCAGTGCGTTCCCAATAGAGCGATTCATGGTTACCTATGCCTAAGAGACCCTGATAAATGAATGATATTCCCCATGGACTGAAAGTAGTGAAGGGGTAAATTCCTTGTGTTGGGAAGGTTAAGAGGAAGAGAGATGGAGGAAATTCGAGATAACTATAGGAGAA
>ML827859.1:13857-25753 GCA_009831015.1 Picea engelmannii
AGGAATTTCGGTTCAAGGAGGAAGCCAAATCAAGAGAAAGATATTTCATAAGTATAATGCTTCAACTGTCGAAAATATGGTCACTACAAGAATCATTGTCCCGAGCTAAAGAAAAGGAAGGGGACACACGAAGCATCAGTTGCCGAAGAAAAGGAACCTACAAAGAAGACCAAGCAGGATGAAAGATATTTCTTCTTCTGAAGGTAACCATAGTCTTCTTAGTTTCTGTACATATCTTGTTTGTATAATCTCTATACATATCTTGTATATCTATCTCTTAGAAGATAATATGTTCCAAGAAGAAATACACCTATGGAAGAACAACAAGATAAGGATTGCTATCATTGTACAAGTCAAACAATACATGTGAAAGGATGAAATACATCATGTGGAAGATATTACAAGAGACTTAGAAGAAGCAAGACAGAAAGAAGTTAGCAACCAAGAGGAAATTGAAGAAAGACCTATAACACTGTGTAGAAGAGAATAAGGATGCTGACGGAAGCGTGGACTCTCCTAGATGGAGGGAGCCGATTATATATCACCAAAAAGAAGAGCATGCATTCATACATGAAGAAAGGATTAGGAGGGAGTTAATCCTATGATCCATTGAAGATGATGAAGTATATATCCATGGCAACAAACATGAAAAGCAGTACGTGTTCAGTTCAACCTTAGAAGAAGACCTCTTCGAAGAGAAGCTTTAAAGTATCCATGGTTGTCCATCCACATCTGTGATCCTATGATGAAAGAAAGAAATGGAATATTTAGGGTATGGAATCTACTCCATGGACCCAAGAGATAAATAAAAACACGAGGAAGAAACATGAAGATTCCAAGAAAGAGAAGCTAGAACAACCAGTCATATTATCGAGAATCACAAGACTACTAGCCTGATATGAACTCACTAAAAGAAATAAAGCAGAGGAACTGAAAATCGTGATGAAGAACAGTGTATGGAAGACTTATGAAAGTATTGCAAGATCTAGAACTAGAGGTTCTCTTAGATGGAGGGAGAAGACTATGATGATTACTTGCTCTATTAAACTAGACATATCTCTACATGAGTCATTATATCATCCGCAAACATCCATGAGTTGGAGTTCTACATCAGATAAATGAAAGACTAATTGAACAAAGAGCTTATGAAGAGCAACGTCAAGAGCTTATGGTTGACAGGTAAATGAATTTAGATCTGATCTGAATGAGTTGAAAATTAAATGTAATTAAATGTAAGTAGGTGGAGGAAGGCTCGAGAAGCCTCTCTTTAGTAAAAAAAACAAGATCAATTGTATTAGGAGAGTGTAAGGAGAATAGACCTGTTGCAATCCAGTCTTGTAAACATTGTAAACTCTTCTAAAAATCATTCATATTTAATAGAAAATCACATTTACCTGCATATGAATCTTTGTGTGTGTGTTTTATGTGAATGAGTATGTGTTTGATGAATTTTTACTGTGCATGTGTGAATGCCACAAGTATATAAATGTTCCCTCTACAAGAATAGATAGAATTCCCTATCTATGTGAATTTCTAAGGGTTATGGGCTCTCAAGGATGTGAAAGGAGTCCACATTAGAGTTGTTGGAAAACTTTGAAAATTCAGTGCAAGGAGTGCACTAAAAATCATTCAGGAGTTCTATGAGGAGCGTGTTAGGTGGGCACACCAGAATCAATTAATCTCAGAAGGGATATTGCAAGGAGTGCACAGAGCGAGTGCAAGGAGTGTGCCTGCACTCATAGTAGTGTAAAGGCTCAAGGGAAGGTGAGTGCAAGGAGTGTGCGAAGCCAAAACTTTGTCAAAGTGTTGGTAAATCTTAGGAGGTAGAGCATAGAGTGCCAGGCGGGTGCTGAAAGAACACTTTGACTGTGTTCATTAGCTCAGGAGGAAGTGGGGGAGTGTTAGGAGGGCACAAGAAGTCATTTGGAATAAAAAATGGTTGCGCCCCTTTAAAGTTTGAAGTGTTGCAAGCTCAGTAGAGATAGTGCTAGTGTGTGCAAAGCTTATGCAAGGAGTGTAGAGGGAAAGAACTTTCCAAGTTCTAGATTGTAGGAGAAGTGTAAGGAGTGCATTAGAGAACTTATCATAATTTCCAAGCTCAGAAGGGATAGAATTCCATAGAATGCAAGACAAGGCCAAGGATTTGAACCTGTAGAGGAGAGATCAAAGTGGAGTGATTCTTAGCCATAGATCACATCGTGCAGCGTGATCCGTAGATCTCATGATTCAATGATTTGACACTTCGGGAAATATTGGTCCTTGTGTTTCTAGGAGAAGGAAACCTTCGAAGCCTGAAGTCTCGAATAAATCCCAGTCATATATTGGTAGTGAAGTAGGGACCGTTGATTCTTAAGCCCTTCGACACTTCAGCTATCGGGGATATTTTGGAGGTAGTCGTTGTAGAGTGGCCGAAGTGTCGAAGCTCCGAAGCACCGGAGTTAATCTTTATCGTCGATCAAACAAGGGAATCTTAGCCGTGTATCTCCTCTCTTTTCTGATTCAGTGTTCAATTTTTCGGAAGTTTAGTGGTGGTCACTTGGAGCAAGGAACCGCGGAGTGTCGAAGTTACGAAGTTAAGCACAGTTGTTAACTACAGGAGGAGTGTGAGCCGTAGATCACGGTTCGATGTTCGATTGTACAGGAGATTTTGGTTTTTGTTATTGGAGAGAGAAAACCTTTGAAAACCAGAGACCCGAAGAGAATATCCACCGTAGATCATGGAGGGAGGAGAATCCCCACCAACTGTCAGATTTGACCGTTTGAAAGGAAGAGAAGTGGAAGGATAGGGAGAGGACCTACACCCGTCGGTCAATGTCACTTTATGACCGAGTTTAGTTGGTAACCACTCTAGGATATTGGAGTGTTTTGTTTGGTGAATCTTCCAAAGCATCAGAGTCCTGGAGCTCCTAATATCGCCTTTCAGTTAAAGCGCTCAGTTCCATCAATTTCTAAACTAATTGGTGAACATGTAGTATCACCACTCTACTATCAGTGTATCACTGAAGTGCTCTCTGAATTTGTGGTTTTGGATAACCATTGATCAATTGATACCATGTATCTAATGATTTTTTTTTTGGATGACCACTAACCAATTTTGACACTTTTAGGTGTCCAACAACATCCCAATATATACTGTGTATGATTCAATTGAAAGTTATTGAACCATAATTCTTCCAAAGTCTTCCATATCTGGAAAATCTCACTATCTAATCATGTGAGTCAGGATGCCTGCAATTTGTTCACTTAATGTAAACTCCAATATGATGAGAGCGAACCAAGAGAAGTGAATCAACTTCCAGTATGACACATCCCTGAAAAATTCCTGACAACTCAATCAAATGCCAAGCTGTAATGCAGAAGGAACCTCTTATCCTCTTCTAGATCAAATGACCATCTATGTGAACCAAACGTCCACATCATTGCTCTGAAAATCAAAATCCCAATCATGTATGATTCAACTGCAACTTATTGAACCATAATTCTGCTAAAGTCTGTCATCTACAGACCGCAACTACCCATTTTGCAAATTTCATTCCCACCTAGCATACTTGTTGGTTTTTTTTGAAACTTTTTGTCCGACAACCATATTCAATTCCATCATCAATTCCCCTCTTTGTCAATTGAAACGAGAGACTTCAAGTGGTTTCGTGAACCATCTTCACTGGAATTTTGAACTCCCCCCCTTAAGGTAAGGAAGAGTTACATCATTGTTCTATGCTCAAGAGAGTAGCATACTTGTTCCATTTGAGTACAACACAAAGTAGGCATGTGGAAACAACCACATGTTATCTCATCCCATGAGGGCCATGCTTGAAAGCTATGCCATAAGGGGACCACTTATGTGAGATACAAAAATGTTATGTGCTACAAGATTGGTCTTTAATCGAGATTGAATTCTTTGGTATGACTTATATAATCACTTGGTTGTTGATGAACACTACCATGGATCAATCCACTCATAGTGAATCTTCAATCTTGCAGGTTTCTTCAGTGTTGAACATCTGTCTGAAGAATGGTTATGCTTGCCACAATGCTGGAAAGGATGGAGATTAAAACACTGATTCTTCACGTGACCAACTCGACTGCAATGTTGACATTTTGCATTATGATGTTGAACTTGAATAGGTGAAGTTGAAGATTCTTGAAGGAATACAACACTATGGAACTTGATTGGTCTCGAATAATCGGGAATATGAAAGTTAACTTCCTTGTCATATCCAAGTCCTATTCTATTCTTGTTGTAGATGATTTCTTCCCAAGATTTGATGATGGGATTGGAAAGAGTATTTTGAACCTGTTGTTTTGAAATCTTTGGAAGTGGATTTACTGCATGTTGTTGCAGCATTGAAAGGTTTTCTTCACTAAACTCAAAAGAAAAATCTTGAAATGTAGGTTCATGAATAGATTCATATTTGTCTGTATATGTATTTGACTTACTCAGTTTCTCCTTCACTGATTGTTGATCAAAATCATCTTCATCATCATAGAGAGGATTTTTTTGAACAAAAACTAGTTCGGAATAATTCACTAGCTGTTGATTTTTGAGATCTATCAACTCATCATTCAATAGCTGGGATAGAGATTGAAGACATCTAAATTTAGCTTGCGTCACTTGCAAACAAGTTAGCATTGATTGAAGAGTCGATTTTCTCAAATCATTGTGTTGTCTTCATTGGTGTTTATTAGAGTGTTCAATAAATCTAATAATTCTAGATTTATAGCCATTTCAAAACACTAAATGAGGTCTCCTTGTGCAGATTGATCTTGATTACAATTTGACTCAGCAAAAGAAGTATTACTTGCAACTCGCTCACTTGAATCTCTCACTTGAACTTCACATCCACTTTCTCTTCACTCTCGCTTGCACTCGCTCACTTGAATATCCCATTTGAATCGCTCGCTTGAAATTCATTTGTTTTCTTCCAAGAAGTTCAGGGTGTCAGTTACTACCGAAAATGCACCTGAAAACTTGATGTTTACAATGATTTGAATTTCAACACTCAACCCTATCAAATTTCTACTCAAAATTACAATGGCTCTTGGGTGTCGGACTCAGTCGAGAATGCACCTAAAAATTACAATTCAACTCAACTTTATTTCAAAAAGACAAGTAAACTTACAAATACATTATTGCAAGTACAAATCAACTTGATCAAGTAATCTTACAACAAACATTGTTTGCAAGTTACAATTTAACTTCAAATGCTTCATGATGTGTTGAGTTTGAAATCCTTGATTTGTCCATTACTTACGTGGTTTACGACTTGAATGCTTTTGAGTCTAGTTCTCCTTTGATTATGAGCTTGACTTGTTCATTGCTTTAGTATTCTTTGTAGATGCTTGATTTTCATTACTTTCGCTTCAATGCATGTGCATGAGTAACAATGTGCTTGAGCTTGTGTGTGTTGAGTTAAATGCGAAAATTGTAAGTTTGTTTATGTCAAAACTAGATAGTAAACAATATAAGCCTTCATGAAAATATCATCAACGCGCACTACATAAGGTGTACCTAAGATCCCCTTATTCAATTTCAGGAAGATCTAGGATATTGAGCAAAAGACTTCAATTTTATTATAAATATATCTCTTATGAGACCACATGCAATGGGAAGGATAAAATGTAATTTCTCCATCACCATGCTTTAACAAGGATTTCAATTCATAAAATTTCTCTTTTACTCTGAAAGACTTAAGAAAACAGTAAATGTCTTCTCAAAAAATGAGTTTCTTACAACCTCAGTTCGTCACTCACTTACAAATTTTCCTAAGTCATAAAGAAATAACGAACATCTCTCACTCATACATTTACTAATGAGAAAACAATATTACATTTACTCACCTCCATATCTTTATGTTAAAACAATTTCCGGTCCTTCATCCGGTCCTTCATCTGGTCCTCCATCTGGTCCTTCATCGAGACCTCAATATGAACAAAAAAAATTGCAACGATTTTGATAATTTAATATCAAATGAAAAAATGTCCACCAAAATAACGCAGAAGGGGGTTCAAAAACGAGGAAATTGTTGAGATGTGAATATCATGCATGAGCACATATATAGAGAGCACGAGAGAAAATTGTGCAGGAGATTTGATGAGAAAATCGTGGTCTTAGTTGAGAAAATCGTGGAGGAGATTTGAAGAGAAATTTTGTTTGAACAAATTGTTGAGTGAATTGTTGAGTGAATTTATAAAAATTGCTTGAGTAGATATGTTTCTCTCCTAGTGGAAGATGTGACGTCTAGATTGTTAAGTGTCAAACATTCTTCCATTCTTTTCCCTTTAATCACTTGATTTTCTCTACACGTTTAACCACTTTCTTGGCTCAACATTATGCAAAGAGAATCAGAGCAATGGGGACAGATTCTGGTCCATATCATCAATGATGCGAGCTCCTAGGTCATGAAGAATATGTTCATGGAATATGCATATGTGGGGACAGTGGCATTTTTCATAGGTTCAAGAGACAATTGAGTACCACAGTGGCATTGCTCTGATAAAGTCTGTCATAATTTGGCCCAACTCTCCCATATCTTTATTTGTCGACGGTCAACAATTACGCACATAAACAAATGTAGGGTTGAAGGGGCATCAAATAAACATAGAGACTTGGACTCATATCCCAGCAAATAAGAACTTCGAATATAAGATCAGATCTTTGGATGTTATAACTTGGGAAAACCATAAGCAATTTTGTGGATAAAATCTCATCAACAAAAAATCAATCGAAAAAACTCAAGATACCCATTTGGGTAATATCCTAGGTGTTCCATTTGCAATATCTAACACAGAAAACAAAAACTTTTGTTCAGAGAAAAAATTGATTTTCATTTGCAGCGTTCGTTTTCCATTTTGAGGTGAATTTTATCAACAAGTTTTTATCTTTAAACATTGATTTTTTTAATCAATACTTGGAGGTATTTGATAGATCTATAAAATACCTTTCCAACGCTATGCTATATGCTTAATTTGGCTTTGTATGGAGGCTGAAATATGCATTTTCATGGCTACATATTCCACAATTGGATAAAATCCGTTTCTTATGGGATGAACATCTTTAAAAAAGAGGTGAATCTTGAGAAAAAAAAATACCCTTTGGTGCGCCTTGGATTCTAGTTTCCAACGCAACTGAAATCGTGAAAAAGGGATAAATATTGAAAGAGAAATCTATTTTTTACCAACAGGGAGTCCAAAATCAACGAATTTCCCCTTTAGTAATGTCTTCTCCTTGGATTGCGTGTAATTCCAATGCTGCATCTTTTCTTTATTCTCTGTCCACTAGATCGATTGTCAGATCAAGGGTCTATTCTCATCTTTAAAGACATTCCTTGAAAAATAAATCCAGACTAAAAATAGATATGGTTTGTGTTACAGTCCTCAATACAATCCTTGATATGGTCCTCAATACGGTCCTTGATATGGACCTTGATACGGTCCTCAAAACGAAACTTCACTTAGTATTGTTTCTCTTCCTTCACAATTTTCACCATGGCTCTAATATTTTCACCATTTCTTCACCATGGAGAGGCTATTAGGCCCTTAAGACCATAAGAGCTATGATATTTTCATCCTCTTTTCACCATGGCTCTCATACCAATTGATAAAATATACATAATAACAACAAGATGACGGAAAAGGCATACTATCCAACACTCTTGTATTCAAACCAATGGTACATATTTATWGTACAATGGGTGATGCCACCTCATAGAGAAATTTTCTCTACATCCTAAAATCATGCATGATGACTAGGCTAGGCAATCTTAACTAAATCATTAGTCATCACTTGAGGATATATTACTAATATCCTAAATGAATAATACAAATATAGGTGACAATTAGACTTAGTGATTGGTTAAGGTAAGCCATAGGCTAACAACATCGAGATCCTCATGGTTGCTCGATCTTTGCAAAGTTTCTTGATGGTCTTGGAGTAGATCCAATGGACTCTATGACAAAGCCCCATCCACAGAATGTCGATGAGAGTGCAGAGGAACTAAGAGTGCACAGAGCAGAGAATGGAGAAATGGGAATAGCCTAGAAAAACATGCAGATTGGAAACATTCAATGTATCATTACCATATTAGAAACAACAAGAAAGTGAAACGTTTAAATGGGAAAAGTTAGAAACAACCGTAACTAAAGGAAAAATACTTGATGATTAAAAAATTACTAATTGTAAAAAGTGATAATTTCTTCACCTAATGACTAACGCTTGTTTTTTGAGATGCAATGATGATACAATATTAAATCATAGCCCTTCAATATGTGTGACGATGAATAATATTACCTCTTGCAAGAATCTACTTCATCCATTCTCAATTCCTCATTAAAAGAAGGATTAATCTCGAAGTTGTTAATAGGTAAAAGCCTTCCTTGTAATTATTTTAATTGAAGTTTTTTACATTTGCAGGAAGCGCTCCTTTATTTTACGTTGCCCCTCTCACACAACCTCTAGGTGATTCATAGTATCTGCAAATTTGTCTTGGTGTATCTAGGTGATTTATAGTATTTGCAAATCTTTGTCTTGGTGTATATGGACAAATTATTCCTTTTTCTTCCCTTTCTTCTTCATCCTCTTCTCATAATATCCATACATTCGCTCGACCATTTCTGACATGCAATAAAATACCATGTGGAAGTTTTTCTCTTCTTCATCATGCTTGTCCTCTTCTTCCATTTTCTTCCTTCTGGATACACAACCAACTTCTGGATTGAAAGTATTAAGAGTTCCTTCACCCTACTTATGCTTGGCCCTAGTAAGCATTCACACTCAACAATTCAAGTCAAATATGACTGCTCTGATACCAACATGATCCGAGATATTTTCATCGTGACTTATAAAGAATTGCATTAAATGAGCATAATTTAAAGTGCACCATTAAAGAAGGGAAAACTTAAGAATGAAGAGACATAAGCATCAGATCTGAACACAAAAACTTGATAACGGAGTTCATACCTGGTGGAATATGTCTTCGGGGCCTACTCTCAAATGGGTAGGCTCTTTCATTAACTCAACAAAAGAATTTTCCAAATACATGAATATACCTCATTCTGAAATCAAGCTGCATAAATAATGCTTAGATCAGAAAAAACACATCACCACTAGATTCGTGGCATTGAATTACCCAAAAACGACTATCTCCACGTTCCAATCTGAATCTGGCACTCGCAAGCCCAAGAAGAATTTTGTCTTGATTTTTTGTGCCCTCTGAAACCTGCAATTATGACAGTCCCGTCTCGAAATCTATGCCCACAATTCCTTACGGTCTACGCCTCCCCCTGCCTCTAGATGAATTGTACCTTATAAGTAATGATTACGGTCAAATATACCAAGTGGCATCGGTGGCGCATTGGTTATGGGCGGAGTTGTAAAGGTGTTGGGTATTGTGGAGGTCCCGGGGTTGAATTCCACCAGTCTCCAATTTTAAACATTGGTTTATATATATATGTTGCAATATATCTGTTTCCCGCTAATTTTATCGTACCCTCTATCAATACTTCCACCAACTGCTAACATTGGCATGGTCCGCTAGATTTGGTAGACCCACCATATTTTTAAAACAAAAATTCATTCATGGGTCAATATTGGACATTTCCGAGATGCCACGTGTCTCCCTATGATTGGGCCACATGGCACCCACCGATAGGTACACTTGTATGCTGACAGTGTTGCCCTATCACTCTATACTAGCGCATGGTGCTTCCTGGGTGGTGCCACATGGCATCGCCTAGGGGTGCCACATGGAACTTTTCTATTGGTCCACATGGACCCCTGAAAAGTCCATTGGTGGGTGACACATGGCAGCCTCTAGTGCTGCCACATGGCATGATGATGTCAACATCCCATACGATGACATCATCCTACCATGTCGACTACTGACATCAACAATACGGATTATGATGTGCCCTCCTGCTAACTGGCCCTGTTTGACCACAACTTTGACCGTGGATATCTTTCAAATTGTAACTCTGTTTGACAAGTCGTTTCCACCGTTAGAAATATTGCGATGTTCTCTTCACGATCATGTCATTTTTACTAAGTTTTGGGAACTTTTAATGTTTTCATTTTCTATGTCTGTTGGATCCATTCCGAGCGTTCTGAGTTGCCTCTGTGAGTTCTGAGTTATTCTTAGCCTTCTCTAGATCCTTTTTGGATCATTTATAGAAGGAGAAAGGAAATGAATACCATGGCATATAGATATTTTCTGAAAAAAGTATCTCCAAGATGTATTTGGCTGCACAATACTGGTCCAACATTATGGATGAGCTGAAGGAAAGAGTGGAAGAGGAATGGGATACTTGTAATCATTCTTGGGACAAAATATATCAAATAATGGTTGACCTCTAAATACCATCTTTTAGGTCTCCATCGGAGTTCCAACTAATAGAGGAGGTTTTAGAAGGGTTGCAAAGAAGTGTCGACGAGTATAAGAAAGAGGTTCACTAGATATTAATAGTTTAGTGGATAAACATACATAAATACACCATTGAAAAATTCAATATTTTTTATCATTTGGACCAGTTAACAAAGAGAATGGAAAAGTACACTGGTTATTTTAGAAAAGGTCAACATGCATTGAGCATGTCGACGGATCAATACAAGTTCTCATATGTGAATGATTTTGTTGAACATTTCTCTCAATGGTCATATTGTTTGGACAAGCATGCAAGTCCTAGATCTTCTCGTTCACCCAAGTCATCTTGACTCTATTTTAATTTTAGACATTTCATAATTTCAAGAGTTTAGTATTTTTAGGACCCCCAACAAGTATAAATAAACCAGTTGACCATTTAGAAGGGACCTTTGGAAACAATAAATTTTGACTATTGTAATAAAAAAATATTTCAAGATTAATAGAGAATCTCCTAACGGGCCGAAAAAGTTCTATAGAACAATTTTGTGGATTTATTTGACCATGGATTATTATACACTTGATTATTATCTCTGACATGTTTAGTAAGATTTTCAATTTGATTAAGTTATCTTGTTTATTTGCCTAAACTACTAGGTATTAGTACAAATATTCTTTAATTTCATTTACAATGAAGTTCTCAGCTCTTATTCAAATTTTCAACAATTATCAAATTATTTTTATGATTACTGATTGAGTAAAAGACCGAATGATTATATGTTTGTAGGGATAGCATTGTAACTAAATATTTCATAGAATTATTTCTTGAAAGCATCTAAAATAGTTTCTTGTGTATTCTATGTCCTTATTTCTTTAAGAGTTACCTTCAAGAGAAATAAATCATTTCATTCTTTTTGCATGTTTCCCCTTTTAATAATGGTTGGTTACTACAATTATTTCTTCAAAGAACCCAACACATTTTTTTCTTTGCTTTCTGTTCCTGATGGTTAACCTTAAGGAATATTCCCTCAAACATATTAGCTATTTATGTTTATGGAGTAAGAAAATATAACAAAGAAAAGAGTAAAAAAGAAACGAAAGAGGTAAATATAAACCACTCTTAAATCCCATCGAATGATTTCCTGACCAATAACCCAAAGGATTATTCCAAACCAAACAAGGAGGAGTCTAAATGGACCTCGTCCTTGGGTTTAATCCCTCCTATTGATAAAATGGAATCTAGCCCCCTCAACAAGATGGTCAAATAGAAATAGGTAACACATGTTTAGAGGGCTATCTTCATTGCTATTCCCCAAACAAGCAATCTCAATGGGTCAAGTGGCTTCCTCTACTAAAATGGTGGTATAATACCACCTATCATACATCTACTAACATGTCTCCATTTGAATTTATTTATGGATAACTAGCTCCAAGTATATCGTCCTTTTTGTAGGAACATTCTAAAGTACAAGAAGTAGGCTCACATATAGAAAATACTAAGAAAACTTTGAAAAATATTAAAGTAAACCTTCAAATGGCCCAAA
>ML827860.1:16659-33112 GCA_009831015.1 Picea engelmannii
AACATTAAGTACAAGAAAGGCAACACCAATAATGTTGCAGACTGCCTCAGTCGACCACCCATCGTGGCGCTAACCACTATGCTCAACTCTTGTGGGCACGAGACTTCCGATTGGCCGCTTCTCTACACAAGTGATCCAAAATTCGGCCACACATACAATACACTCTTGGAGGGTAAGCAAGTTCCCAATTTTCACCTCTAGGATGCCCTGCTTTTTCACCTGGGAAACCTTTGTGTTCGTTCAAGCGAGCGTGCCAAGATGATTCACTACAGTCGGGTTGTTGCGCATTTCGGGGTCGAGAAAATGATGGTAGTACTGCAAAAGTATTTCTATTGGACGAACCTTCGACAGGATGTCGGGAAGTACATCAAGTCCTGCACTACTTGCACCATTGCCAAACTGACCATCAAGAAGCAAGGCCTTTATACTTCGCTTCCTACCCCCAGTCAACCTTGGGAATCCATCTCTATGGATTACATGTCGGGCCTTCCTTCTACTAAGCATGGCAATGACTGTGTTTTTGTGTTCATTGACCGATTCTCGAAGATGTCCATTATGATGGCCTGCAAGAAGAATATCACAGCAGAAGCCACTGCTAAAATCTTATTTGAAAGAGTGTGGGTACACTTTGGGATCCCACAGTCTATCATCTCAGAATGGGACAGCAGGTTCCTCAGTACATTTTGGTCCAGCCTCTGGTCGATGCTGGACACCAAGCTCACCAAGTCCACAACTTTCCATCCACAAACTGATGGCCAGACAGAGGTCGTCAACCGGATGATTGTACACATTCTGCGCATGTACAACTCAAAGAATCCACACACATGGGATGAGAGCCTCCCCTATGTACAACATAGCTACAACCGGGCTCTCCATAGCTCAACCAGCCACAACCCCTTTCAAGTGGGCTTGGGATTCCAGCCACTATGTCCCATTGACGTAGCCATGCCATTTGCGGCTACTCGGGCAGACTCAGCCCATGTCCAGTCTGAGGCTAACAAGGAAAACAACTTCATTGAGCGCATTCAACACATCCTCCAACAAGTTCATGACATCTTGGACAGAGCCAATGCTAAGTACAAGTAATGACATGATCAACATCGGGTGCCACACAACTTCCAGGTGGGCGAAAAAGTGTGGCTACATTTGCAAAAGGAGCGCCTCGCTGGACCCTACCGCAAGATTCGCTCGCTCCGATATGGGCCATACACCGTCACCAAGGTTGTAGGGGACAATGCCTTTGAGCTCGGTATTTCCACCATTCCTTGATCTGCACGCAGTGTTCAATGTGAACCGCCTTCGACCCTACTTTCCACCTCTACTAGACACATCCGACATGGCAGAACAACTCACACCAACAAAGTTAAACCCAGATTGCATGGAACAAGCCACAACTGATCGAATTATGGACACACAGATCAAGAACACCCGCCAATAGAGGATCCAGCTATATCAAGTTGTCAAAGCAGACCAACTCCTTCACCAGGGCAAGTGGCTCGCCAGGGACCAAGTTCAACAGAAGTTTCCTCATCTCATGGAGGAACTCAATGCAATGGGGACCATTGCTTCCTAAGGGGGGAGGACTGATCCAGGTGGATATTGGTGGCCACCCACCTATTCCACTTGGACCCACACCATTGTTTCTTTCATTTTTTCAGTTTCCTTAATTGTAGCACAATTTACTATTTTTAGCAGTTCTTCGGGGCCTGAACTTTTGGCGCTATTTTGAGGCCCTAAGGGACATTTTTTGGGAATAAATGCTTCGGTGAATATGAGCCCGTTCTGGACTTGATATTTTTTGTTAGCAATGTATTCCTCAGATAGATCTTTCTAACGATGTATCATATGCGTCAAATGGAGATAGTATGCCAAAGTTACGACCCCGGGAAATTGATGTACCAATTTACCCCAACGGGGCCCATATTCCGGCGTTTCATCTCCTAGGGTTAGGTTTTTGGATGTTTAGGGTTTTCCATTGTTTCTCGGTAATATATAGGCCTTCGAGCCTCATTGTAATAGGCAGTTCAGAGGCCAGTAGCCGCCACGTCTCTTCTCAGAGATAAGCTACTAGCGCCCTACCTAGTTTATTTCCATTCTGTCTATAAGCATTTTTCATTCATTTGTTATTAATGAAACGAAGTCTTATTTCCACTGCATCTCTGCATTTATGTGTATTTATGTATTTCATTGTGTTCCTACATAAATCGGGATCATTTTAGGTGAGTAACATTGACTAGAGACGGAAATCCCATGTTAGTAATGGAAAATTGCTTTAACTACTCAATTGTTTCCAATAGAGATGGAGACAAGAGGTGGTCATTGATGCATTTAACTGCACTATCCAAAATTAGTCTGTGAGATGAAGACAAGTCCTTCTAACCATCCAAGGCCACGTTGGGACTTATGTGTCAGATTAGAGGAGTGATGGAACTTGCAAGGGATTGAAGTGATTTCCTTCTGTGATTTCTATAGTTTAGGAAATATTAAAACGTGAGCAAGTTTACTTATCCTTCTTTTTTATCTTGAAGTTGATTATCATCATGATGTAGCTTAAGAAAAGATGAATAAAATTCATGTGCATTATGGGGCAAATAAGAAGGATGTTTTGCAATTATTTAAGTCCAATTTTATCATCTACAAAATTCTTTATCTTTGTTCATATATTTAGATGTTATTATCTAAAAAGAAATTCTTTGTTCATATATACATAATGATTTTCTTTTTTGTGATGAAATTAAAATTGTTAATCAACACCTTCAAAGTTGTGCAAAATCCAAATGCCAATATCTTCTAACTCACCACTTGTCCCTATATATTTCATATAACCTTAACAACTATGGCTAAATTTGTTGAAGACCATAAATAAAATTACATCATAAATACTCATGGAATGCCTCATATCAATATATGATATTGCACACCATTGAGGTTATCATAAGGAGTGGACATGTGAAACACCCTTTCTTTGATTTATTTTAAAACTATGTTTCATAAACGAATAAGGTCATCATAAGGAATAGGGCAGAAGAAAGACATTTCTTCTATTCTTTTTTTCGACTATATGATAAGGGATTCCTTCGTAGTTTAAATATAGATATTTTTTACATGTCTAAATGATTTCTTTTATACATATAAACATTGCAAAAGGTAAAGACTTACTCCATTCACAACAATTTTCATTTTTTCTTACATAGTAATGTTGAATGTTCAATTTTAATTTTGTGTTTTAATGTTGTTCATCTAACAATATCAAAAGTAACATATCATTTCTTTGTTATTAATTTTTTAAACCATAATGGGAGGATGTTTATATTAAGTAAAACATTGTATCATGGCTCACAACAATAGTAAAATATAAATAACGTTTGAAGCATAATTTAAAAACAAGACTATTTGTTATTCTAAATCTATAATCATATGTCCAATACAATTGCTTTCAATAGATAGATATTGATGGTGTAAATTTTACAAAAATGGCTTTGAAAAATTTCTACTTTAAAAAAACATTTAGTATTAAAAAAAGGCATAATGCAAGGATGATTTTAAGGATGGAAATTTATTTTAAAATGTAGATACCTTGGCGAATCTTACTAAACCTTCATATGTCAACTATAAATGTTTGGCGATATTTTTGTAAAAATATTCAAATTTCTAAGTATTTTATATAGTTTTTATAAAATTCTAACGATTTTTAAGGTAAAATAATTTTATTTTATAGAATTTGGGCGAATCATTTTTAAAATAGTGAATCTCGTTTCTGGAAAAAACATGGAAAATCAACCCATGAGCAAAATTTAGCCCCTAAAATCATCCCTAGCATAATGACTCTTTGTTTATCCAGGAAAAATCTATCTAGCAATACCTTTATTCTATGTAGAAGCCTATGAATGTAAGTTTGTACTCTTCAGTAATAAAATTATTGTTTTTTTTTCCCAGGAAAAATCTATCTAGCAATACCTTTATGCTATGCATAAGCCTATGAATGTAAGTTTGTACTCTTCAATAATAAAATTATTGTTTTTTTTTAGGAAAAAAAAAGGCATGATGGTTGACCACTTCATCTTGGGTTACATTGGATAATTCTGAGTCCACTTTGAAATTTTTTGCGTTCTCTAGGAGCCAATGAACAATCTCATCTTCCCTGAGAGCCCCACAATTAGAATTAATGGATTTCCCCTGATTAGATACACTTGATTGTTCCCATTTGGACAAGCTCAACACCATAGTGTGAAGCATTGTAACATACCCTCCTACTAAAATGAAATTTAAAACACCCCACACATATAAAATAAACCAAGGGAAAACATGCCCATAAATTAACTTGCATCTAACAACATATTTTGAAACATGAATAAAACTATTCAAGAAAAACAACTAACACACAACATTCATATAAAACCATTACACAACGAAATTAACATCATAAAAATAATTTAAAACTTATCTATTTATAAAATAGCCAACTAAATGCATATGAAGGACGTTCCTCCCATACATAAGCTTGTTGTTAATTTTCTCTCAATAGCAAGCCACCCCTGAGTTGAGGTTATGAGTCCAAAAGGAGATTTGTCCCTCTTGGTTGTCCACTCTCCACATTTAGTAACCCAAAACCTAGGTTCTACTCCAATAACAGTTCCAATCCATCAACTCTCTTCCCCACAACCTACACAACCCAAGGAGTGGGATCCTGCTTCACTGCACACAGTCCCTCGGGCCTTCCCACTTCCCTCCAGGGCTCCAGTGCACTCAGTTGGAAATGAATCTCACAACTAGGGAATCTAGGAACTCTCAGATGCTCCAAGAGTGTTCACAACATATTGCACAAGTCTCTTGAGTCATTTCCTCAATAAGAAAACGCTCCATGGGCACACAACCCATTTTTACAAGCACACAAGCCACATTTCCAACATAAACACAACCCAATAATGACTTCCTTCAAGAACAAAATGGTTGGTTCTATTCCCGGCACTCAACTCTTATCTTGCTTCCAAAAATATGCATGTATAAACTCTCCTATTTTCCCATACAAATTTTCTTCTTCTCTTGTTCTTGCTTGACTTTCATGCATCCCAAAGATGATTTTACTTCAACCCTTTGCTCTCAATAACTAAGGAATGTGACTTCACACACCCACCATCTTACATGAATTCAATGATTGAGTGTCTAAGAATTCAAAGGGAGGATCATATGGTAATGGCACATTAACTCAAGCAAATGGCATGTTTTTCCATTTGGATCCCCCTTTATCCCCCTCTCTTGTGGAGTCATATCCCACCATCGTTACTATCCCTCTCATATCACAACCAACGATTATTATTTGTATTAATAATTCCAATATACATAATACATAGTTTGACCCTCTGCACATTAATCGATATGAGCTCCTCACGCCAAACATATCGTCTCACCAGCCTAAATCACATTTATACAATGACATTACAATTTGTGGGATTAAAAATGGTGATGTTAGATCCCCTCCTCCTTATTTTTGCATTGTCCTCAGTGCACAACACCCTACATGTGTACACACATAATATAATTCTAGGTTCTCTAGCCTCTAGTCAACATATAGGTTCTATGACCTAATATCACATAGGCATTCCATCACAAACATAAATACACAGTCACATCATGTTTCCTCCCAACCGTAGGCACATCCACTCCTGACAGATTTATTGTTGGCCACCCCCGAAGTAGACCATGATGCTCTGAGAGGGACTCTTTCTTCTTGCTCCACGAAAGTCAAGGATGAAGGTTTCTCTCCTCCTCCCATAGGAAATTAGCAAAAAAAATTCTCTGTACCAAGGTAAGGATAGGTGGGCCCCGACTACTTCACCCACCAATAAAACAGGAGAACACGTGCCAAGCGGGGGGAGATGACAAGTGGCCCCTTCAGTGGCTGAGATGTGTCACGTGTTAATAGGCCTACAAGGTCTACAAAACATATGAATCCAGTTGACATGTGGCATGTCATTCATGGGTCCATGTCACCCTGGTGGACATCAGCATACCACGTCACCCCGGACTAATCGCCTTCCAAATCCTTCGATCTTACTGTCACAACGTGTCCATGTAACCCTTGGATCTACGACCTCTATTAGTTTGTAACTTCAGCATTCATGGAATTCGTGGCATGACTTCCTCCTTTCTCCCGGAGTGGTCAACGCCTAAATGACCATGGCCAATATGTAATGGTCAGGAGATATCCCAAAGGGTCTCTACATCTATGTTTCATGTTTATTCACAGCTCCGACATTCGGGGAGTTTACCCGCTCCAGATTCCTTGTTTCTTGGAGTAGGACTTCTCCAAAGTTCTAAATACAGTCTAGATCCAACGATCAAGGGAGGTCTTGAAAGGTCCTCGTATCTAAGGATCCTATCTCTTTGTAACTTGAACATTTGTAGGTTCCCCCACCTTAAACCATACTACATTATGGAGTTATGAACTCTCGAAGTCGCGGGTATTCCACCATATTTTGGCCGAGCATTCATGCATTAGGGGGACGACACAAGGAAGAAGTCAGGGGTGACATGTGTCCTTGTCAAGATATGACATGTGTCACATTCTAATGGAATTTAGGGTCTGTGGGAAGCATAAATCTAGGTGACACATGGCATACAAGACATGGGTCCATGTCACCCTTGGTGACATCAGCGTGCCACATCAATATGGGACTAACAACCTATGGGGGTACCTAGATTCTCCTACTTGCCAAACCTCCCAGAGATTTGAAGTCTGAAGTTCCCGTGAGCTATCTCCCAATACTCGTTAGATCCCATGGTCAAGGTGTGTCCTCATAGATCCATGAATCTATGACTCACGTTGATCTATAACTTCGACATTCAGGGGGTTTCTACCCGCTCCACAGTAATATCTACGGTGGAGAGAAGTTGTAGAGATCGGGGGAAGAACTAACATCTGGGTAGGTTTAATCTCTGCAATCTTCCTGGACCGTCGATCTGTAGATTCGATAGGATCAACGGTTGGCATTGATTCCACCTCAGGCGAGCAGTTTCTATTGTGGAACTTGGGAAAGGAGATAAACGTCGTGCTATTTGGGACTCTGTAATCGTCCCTGATCGTAGATCTCCATGTCGGTTCAAGAACGACTGTCGATCCTCGATAGGAGGTTAGCACCTGAAGAAATTGAGTGAGTTCATAGCCTCGATCCCCTGGTTCAGAGTTATAGTTCCTTATATCTATGGATCTTAACACTTCGTGGCTTCGACGTTCAAACGTTTTGGCATTAATCCACCGTTATTCTCCCAAAGTGAAACTTCACCAAAGTTCTTTGCAGTACCTCTTCACTAGTTTTGATCTAACGACTGAGAGTGCTTTCCACTGGATTTCTAGATCCATGGCTCTCATTACTTCATGACTTCGACGTTCGTAAGTTTTGATGATATATCATCCCCATTATTAGGAAGTGGGACTTTGTCGAAGTTGTCTCGATGTTGATCCAACATCCAAAGGGCTCGTGAATACTCGCATATCGGTGGTTCACGTTACTTCGTGATAACTGAGTGGATCAAGGTTTAAAGGTGGGAAATTATAACTATCCCGGATAAGGAAACCACCAAGCGCTGGTTAACCTGGTGGGTAATTGTAACTATTAGTTGCCTTCGACAGATTTATAAATGGTAGGGTCGAAACACCCTGGAGTTCTGAATCCAGAAGACTTAACTTCTTTCGGGCCTAGTGCAGGGTTCCCAGACCTTGGTCACATGGGTCCTTTGGAACTCTTGTGGGCTATGCACTAATTCCTTTAGTCGTAAATGGGTTAAGGACATGGGCATGAGCCCTCAGTCATGTGGGTGAAAGATATGAAGGAGGCATCCTCCTTCCACATGGTTTGGAACTTGGAGCTCCTATGAGGGTAGATTTTAGAGGCCGACGGGACTTAAACATCTCAATAAATCTTTCCCTGACATCATTGCAGGCTTACACCTTACAACTCTTTAACTTCTCAGCTGAGTCAAGCATACGCTCATTTAAAAGCACAAATTCACATAGATATAATGCATAATTCTAACTTAACCATTCAATACATAACTTAGTCATAGACATATAAATATATTCAATCATCACATCCATTTCATTACGCAGAGTATGAAGATACTTAGCAGAAAAAAAAAGTTCATGAAGCGATTGTTGAAAGGGGTTCATGTTTCCTCCCAACCGTAGGCACATCCACTCCTAACAGATTTACCATTGGCCACCCCCGAAGTAGACCATGATGCTCTGAGAGGGGCTCTTTCTTCTTGCTCCACGAAATTCAAGGACGAAGGTTTCTCTCCTCCTCCCACAAGAACTTAGAAAACAATTTTCTCTGTACCAAGCAAGGAGGTCTGCCTGAGTACTTCCACAATCCCTTGTCAGTCTCATTTATCAACTTGTAACGAAAACCTTTCCAACAACTTCTTATGTCTAGAACAATCTTATTTCCCAATTATTTCTCGAACCAGAGAGTTGCAAAATGCTCCTTTCTCTTCTTGAGATTGCTCTTTCGACTCTTCTCTCTTCGCATATCTCCCTTCTCCTCCCGCCTCTTCCCACAAATTACCTCTTTCTTTCCTTTATCAGTAGGGTTGTGTGGGTCTGAATCCCCATCTCATGGTTAGGTCTGGAATTACATATGGGTACTCTACCCCATCTCCTAATTAACTATTGAGGAGGACACTTCCAGCTACCAAGCTGACTGGTAATTCATATCTGGGTTAGAGGACTGTTTGTAGTCATTAAATCCAGTAAGGTACTAGTTTTTTGGGGGTCATCTCAACCATTTCTAATTCCCCTCACCATCTCTATCATAGCATTCATGGTCTATCTTGGAACCCCCCCCCTTTCAGTAGTTATTAAACACTTATCCATTTTCTATTAATAACAAAAAATACATACATTGACCTTTTATATAGTCTCTTGGCCAGTTATAGTTATATTTCCAAACTGGGGAAACAAGGGTGTTATATAGATTATTTTCGAACCATCTAAACCATCAACATTAGGGCATCCATTTCCATTATCTCTAGTCGTCCATTGGCTTTCTCAAAAAACATTTGAACACTTGTATTTACTCCATTAAGTAATTCCCTGTGAATCCCTATACTGTTCACTTAGGACCAATCTTCTCCCTTGAATTTTGTGTATGTGTACCCTTCTTCCACTGTCCATTTTGATAACATAAGTGGCTTTCTTACTCTATATATTTTTATACAAAAGAGGCTAATTCTTGGCTATGATTTTTTTTCAGGCATTCCCATAACTTCCCTCAGAGATGAGTCACTCATTATTCCTAAGTTCCTTGCTTTTCATTGGCAACAATCTTCACCTATTGGGTTCATTCTTTATGTGAGAATATCCATTGATTTACCCTTGCAATTCATTCAGATTCTGTAGCAGTTGAATAATTATTTGACTATTCTCCTAAATTAATGGTTATCTCCATGACTAATTTTTGATCTATCTATCAATATTTCACCTTTAACTAGGCTCTAGATTGATAGTTATGGTCTGCAAAAGTTTAGATTGTTTTCTCATTTTTAACCCTTACTACTATAGGTGTCTTCTCTCCCATCTTGTACAGTTTCAGGTGCCCAGATTCCAAATATGGATCCATGAATGTCTTCTATTGTCCATGAGTTTTCCATCGATCACTTTTGTGCCACAAATTGACTTATGATCAAGGAGTTATGCCCTCTGGAAGTAATATGGTATCTAAATTATACCTTGTATTGTTTTAGTAGTAACTTCCTCATACAAGCTTTGTTTTGTGCTCAAAATATCTTGTTGGAAATATCTTATCGAGATCTTTCATTTAAGCAAAAGAGATTTTGTTTATTAATGACACACACAGTTCTATCGATTTCAACTACCTAGAAATGTTGTTTAGGGCCTTCAAATGCCCCTACAATTTTATGACCCTCAAAATATCAAATATTTTTGTAAAACTTGACTGCTTTACTACTGTAATATTCTCTTAATCTGACTTGTTCCTGACCTTGGAAATTTGGATGACATGGCATGGCACATGTTTGTTGAGTCCACGTGTCATCCCTTGATTTGGCTATGTTATCACCCATCATTCTCTTCCATCGACCATCATGCAAAACTTCCACAAGCCTTTCAGGCTCTCCTTTGCAAACTCTTCCCTTCAAAATGTCAAATAACACATTATAAAGGTTTTCTTGCAACCCACATCCTGCAATTCTATCAGACTTTTCCTCACAGGCTCTTCCCATTGGGTGGAAATTTGAATTGTGACCTTCCTGAAGGCCACAACCTGCAAGCCTATCATAAAAACCTTCGTGGATTTTTTTATGAGGAAAACCACTCTATGGCATGGGGTAAACCACAATAGATGGAAATGACTGCATAAATCAACTCTAATCTCAAGTATTCTATATAAACAAACATGCTAACAAGACAAGATAAAGAGCCTACCTCGTCCAGATGTTCGATGAATTCCACCATTGAGCACTCGACTCAAAGCAATACACCTACAACTTGTCCTCAACAACCAATATATTAAAGCATATGGTGATAATGCATAAATTTAGCACATATAATAGCATAATCCATCAATATTCATAACAAATACACCCATGGAATAAAAATTCAAATATTTGCAAGACATTAATTGGATGAGAAAAGAGTATTTCTATTAAAATGTAATCAACACAAGTGTATGAATGACAAAATTCTGTGTTGGCATGTTTGGAACTGAGAAACTAAGTCCCTTCTAGTTGGGCTGAACAATGTGTTCAGACTTAAAAGGACAAAGGGATGTAGACTCAAGATGAAGTGAATAATTTCTCCAGAGTAACTTTTCTCTCAAAGTTGAATTCTTCTCCTCTTATCCACAGCTTGGATATGGCCCATTTATTTCCTTCAAATGGAATTGAAGGGCCAAGTCAGAACGTTTCCATTATATGGAAGGTCAAGGATCATGGATCCCATGACGTGACATGGAAACCCTACGCCATTTTTTAATTTTGATCAAAAAACTCGATGTACGTGGGTTGTAATGGTGCAACCCATGTATACACATGTTATATAGCTATTAGGGCACATATATGTGGAAAAATATAATTTTTAGCTCTGGGAACTGCAAAAGAGGACTTCAAGTCTGCATAGGGAAATGGAAAAGGCCTTCTGAGAAAGTTTGCATGGGGTGAGGCAAATATTTCTATAATATATGCCCCCTAATGTGTGAGGTCAGATGTAACACCCCAGACCATTAACCCCACAGCCGGGAAACACTACTACTCGGAAACATTCACAAACTTATATAGTATGCATTTTAATGAAGTTAAATGACTTAACACAAAATAAACATATAATTACTGCTAACATACAGACTTAAGGAAATTAATAGTAAATATCATTGCAATAGAATACATGATACATTTGAAGAAATAGGCGTGCATAACATATAAATTAAGTACATAATTAATACTTATCTTTTAAAATGGTGTAACACCACCAACTATGTGCAGACCTTTCACGAACCTCCCAGCCTTAGACTGTGTTGCTCATCACTCTCAACAATAGGTCACCCTCGAGCTAGGACTAATCTCCACCGGGCAAGGGAATCCTAGGCTAGGTAAGGTCAATAGGAAGACACACAGTTTATGAGGAAGGATTCTCTCCCAGGAGCCACTTATTCCCACTACTCACAGAACTCTCATTCCCCACATGCTTGTCCCACCCTAGGAGTATAAACCTTCACTGTCACCAAGACAGTCCTTCAGCTGCTAAACCTCCCTTGCCTTGGGCTTCAGCAATAGGCCAGACCTTAATTCTTCGAACTCTATGGCCGCTATAGGACCCCTTCAAGGAGTTCTCACTTCTTCAACGCACTCTCTCACCTAGAGAGAGTCGCTTACAGGCTTGACAACCTGCTTCCTTAGCTCCGTTCCATCACAAGGAGGACAACAGATGGCTCAACAAGGAACAAATGACGGTAACAATCACACTCATTCAAAAGACTGTGTGGCCAAAAAAACCCACAATTAAAACACACATGACATAGACAATTACGGTATGCTTAGATTTCTCAGAAGACAACAACCCAGACAATTAAACAAGAAATTAGATTGCAGAATGGATAAACCGGGTTCACAGAACACAAGAGACATGGCTCAGTCCACGATTCTTCCATTGGTTTTCAGGGTGCGTGACAGGGAAAATTATGCAGAGGTCGGTGATGGAGACCAAACACAGAGACTGGACATAATTCATGGGAATACACCAGTTGACCACAGAGGTCTCACGATTTCGGTTTTCAGATTTGTGTGTGGTATGCAGCGATCAGACACCGAATCCCCAACGGTTCAAACAACAGACGACAGAATGGAGGACGCACCTCCATCACGACTCACTTCTTGGGTTAAGTTTCATGTGCCTGGGCCAACACATGTCGCCCATGAAGTTGCATGCATTCCATCAAGTATGTGTTCCCTTTTGCACACGTTGGAGATGCATGTGTTGCCTCTCCTGAGACTTGGGATAAAAACATACCTTTCACACCACTCTGGAGTAATAATAAATTATTATTTCTAAGGACTTAATCCCTCAAGATTAGCCCCTCTTCCTACCTCTCAGCCCCCCCTCCCTTACGCATTCTGTGGAATCTTAGTCCCCCATCACTCTTTCTTTGTGGTCGGTGTGCACGCAACGATGTTTAATATTTATTAATGTTCTACATATTACATATACGAAAACAGGCTCATGGCCTTTAACACTTAGGCTATCCGGCCTAATAAACACATAATCCCACCAGATTATCAATACTTGGCTCACCAACCTACAAAACATGATTTACAATTCATAAACATGATTACAATAGGGCTCATCCTTGGGGATATTACAATCCCCTCCCCTTATTTTTGCATTGTCCTCAGTGCAACTTTCACACAACATCAACAAGATTTTCAAAATATTTAAAAATATGTGGGTATTCTACCCGCATAGAATCCTCATGCTCCTATGTCATGTCCTCAAGACCGTACCAAGTCCAATGGACCTTTACAAGCCCTATGGCTTGATTCCGGAGTTGTTTTCTTTTCCGGTCCAATATGCAAATAGGATGCACTTGAAGAACACCTTCTTGCTCCACCTGAATCACATTCCAATCAATTACATGATTAGCATCAAGTATATATTTCTTAAGCAATGAAACATGAAACACATTATGTAAAGTCATGGATGCAGGTAATGCATATATGCAACTGGACCAATCCTTTCTAGGTGTTGTTCTAGAGTCTGTACTTAAGGCTTTAAAAAGTACAATGTCTAGGCATCCGAAAGTTAGTAAGATGTAAAAAGGGAGGAGGGTATACTTTCGAGAAAGGAAGCTAGGGTTGATTTCTAGGTTGTCGCTGTCTAGCTTCCAATTGTTCCTGGATGCTTATATCCCTTTCAATTGCAGCCCATGAACATTCAAGTTCTACCCGGGTGTTGGTCGTTTTAAGTATGGTGTCGAGGAGATTTAAAGCGATATGGGTTTGATCTGTCAAACCGGTCTCAATATTGGGTTGTCTTACAACAGGGACAGTCATAGAGGAACATAAAAATTAAAGAAATTCGAAAGTTTTTTATGCTGTATCGATTTGATTTTATAAAAGAGAACTTTAGAAATCAATATTAAAAGAAAATTGCAAACCAAAGGCCTTTTTCCGTAACTGTGTTATATTTGAAATAAATGGTGTATGAATTATGGAGAAAAACATTAAGCTGTCTATAGAATAAGGCTCCTATCGAAGGAGAATCTCACTCTGTAAGCAGAAGAAGAAAATAAGATAAGAAATGATCCGATGAAGCATAAAATATGACAACCTAAAGATTCACAAGTCTTGTACCTGCTAGTAAGCCGATACAGAGGAAAAAATGTAAATAATAGATAGCTAAATATTAATCACTGCAGCAAAAGTTTTACTAAATTGCAATGCAACATTCATCAGATATATATAAGTGAAATAAGAAAGAATATGAAATAACAGAGAGAACAAACTCATAACACAGTAGTGATGGAATTATGAATCTTTGGATTGCTTTGTATTAAGTCTTGAAAAGAGATAGTCTCTATTAAAATTAATAAAAAAGGTCCAGCCCCTTTTTCTTTCTTCAAAATGTATATTTATACAAATTTTTACACGTTGGAATCTCAATAGTTCCACAGGTTTTTGGTTACAATCAAAAGGAGTCGAAACATTTCGTTTCTTTATCTTTGTTTTCATTTGGTACCCGAAACCTACCTCTTCGCATGCTCCTTGCAAATAGCGCACTTCTCCACTAGTTGTGATATCAACTTAGATGGCTCCACTTGATTATTTGCCTCAAAAATATAGCAGTCTTTCATCAATAGTGGCAACTTTCCTTCCACCTGTTGATCTTTGGCATTGATAGAACATAATAGTATACTTGGTTTAATTAGCCATTTGTCTATTTGCACTATGTCTATTTGAGCTATTTGTGATATTTCTGCTAATTCTCTTTCTTCCTTTTCCTTGATATTAAGCATATATTTAGCTGTATTTATCTGACCCAGTATCTCCATGCCACTTTCACCATCGGAACCCAAACAAATCTGACTTAACAAACTGAAAATTTCTTCGCAAGATTTCCTTAGCTTCATAGCTTGTTGTTTACCTTCGAATATATTTTTCTCCCATTCTTTCAACAAGATATTACCCCTGGTCTGCTCTGCGATGGGAAAACTAGAACTACTACTTGTTTCCCTTCTTGTTGTGGCTATAATAGCCTCCTGGAACGCCACCCAAGCTGCTCCGACATCCCTTTCTTTAAGAGAGAGGTTTTCCAACACTTGATCAATGAGTTGGAAGATACTTTGAATTGTTTCTACTTTAACAAGCAGACCCTGCTGTGCCGCCGATAACCTTTTTTTGATCTCTATTGTCTGGGATTGAAATATCCCGATATCGATTACCTGGCCTTCGACGAATTCCAGTTTGGCCCGAAGCTGGTCTATCAATTATCCCTACTGGCTTATCTGAGTCTGACTCGTCTGAACCTTCAACTGTGTTTGTTTGAGATCGACTTTAAGCCACTCGATTTCTTTTTGATCTTCTATTCTTGCTTGCTCTAAAGTCTCACTTGCCTGATATTTAGTAGCAGCCTCTGCTGTGGCTATTTTAGCCTCTAGTGTCTTGATCAAATGATTTTTTCGTTTTAGCTGATTTTTTAGGGCCCCGACTGAATATTGGTTCGCCATGGCAAAAGCACCCAATGTTCCTGCTATTTGCGTGGCGAATTCTACTTTCTTCATATTTTTCCCATCAGTTAAAACTTTAAATTTCTTAGAGACAGTACCTGCCTCTTGATAGATTTCTTGTCTCACAACCACTTTCCTCTTCTTATCGAAGAAGAATTCATTCGGAGGTAGCTCTTCAACTGATATAGGTGTCAATTTTTCACCCAAAATCCAACCTGCATCTGGGATTTCCTTTGCAGACTGTAGGGGGGTAATGGAAGCGATGGGATTGCCGACCTGTTTAGAAGATTTCCCGGGAGTAATGAACGAATTTGACTCACTTGGAGGACCAAAAGCCTTGGCTTCTTGTTTCGGGCCCCCAGCTTGCTCTTCTTTATCCTGTTGTCCTTCCTGGCCAGGCGCTGAACCTTTAGAGCCTCCATCTTCTGTTTGTTGCTCCTTTGCTATCGTCAGATCTTCACCCCGTAATACTGGAGGAAGGAAAATCCACCTATGCTCTTGGAATCTGACAACATTGGCCCTCTCTTCGGGCGACAGGGCTTACATTTGAGCCAAAACTTCATCATAAGATTTCGCGCCTTGGAAAATATCATCATGAGGCGAATTCTCGTGCTCAAATCTTTTAAGGCCACAACTGGCCAAATGATTACTCATGACCCTGTGTGGATCTTATTTCTTGAATTCGATATGAACCAAATTTATATCTTCTAGGGCTACTGCCTCGGCCTTTGCATGCCCGAAGTCTAATAATGAATAGGTGTTTAAATGAACAGGAAAAGGTGGCCATACCTTTTTTGAAAACCCTTTCAGTTCTTTACTTATACCGTCGATTACGGTTTGCCTGGCGATCTCGCGACAAGCCAGCCTGTCGGGTATAAGTAAGGGTAAATCATGCGGAGGGACGGAAGCACCGAAAACCCAGATGTATGAAAATTCTTTCTCCACATAGCAATCGGCCACTCTGCTTAGATTTGCTGTGATGCTATCCGATATCCTGAGTGGCGGATTACCGAAGATGGAAACATGCATCGGTACCATTACCCAGTTGAATATTTCGTATACGAAATATGAAGCCTTGTCCTCCCAAAGCTTAGAATGGTATACATGAACTGGCTCAGCATCCGATGGAGCCCAACTCCAATTCATCAAGGGAAAAGGCATCATGGAACATACTGCGTCCATGAGATATGCGGACATAAAAAATGAAACATCTTTCCCGC
>ML827860.1:33161-58259 GCA_009831015.1 Picea engelmannii
TTCTGCTACTGAGAATATCAAGGGAACCCATTGGAGGAAAAAATGCGTGGTGTCTTTTCTCCCGTACAATCTACAGGTCATCATCGCTACGTATTTGAACTGTGGTTCTAAAGAAGATATGGAATAAATTCCATTGCTGTCTGCCCTAAACTTCGCTGGGTGTGAGACCCAATCCTTATTCAAATCAGATAAACTTTTCGCGTATTGCTCGCATTCCTTTTGTTTAAAACCATCTAGAAACTCTGCATTATACGTGAAGTCTGACGTGGGTGGTAATTTGTACATCGCCTGTAAGTTTTCTGGTCTAAAGGTCCCAACAATGACCTTCTACTTGTTGATGATGGTTCTGGTAGGGATGTCTACATGATCTAGCGCCCATTGGATCATGTCATAGTAAGGCAGAAGGCGTGGCCTGGCCGCTACTTTGTGCATCTTTGCCTGGACAACGATATTGTATTTGGTAGTCATGTCGTCTTTCTCATTGTCACTGGAATCGTCCGAACAGTTCACCACATCTGATTGCAAAACCTCTAAGATGTATGACCAGGTTCACACGGAATCAATGCTCCAAGGTGAAGTATCCAAAACATTATCAGAACCTTGTCCTGAAACCTCAGCGCTTGCCTTGGATGGTTTTCGCGGGGCCATGACAGGGGATTGTAACTTAGCTCTTCTGCAATAAAAATGCGTATACATATAGAAGTTAGCTTACTGAGAAAAAATTCTCTGTGCGGGATAGAAATGAACTTTATGAATAAAATAGGAAGCAAAAGATCTATATCTTCGAACATTTAACACATCGATGTCCTTACGAACAGAACGATCCAATCATATTTAGATAGAGATTTTGGAAATAAAAACCATATCCTTACTTTGTCGTTTTGCCTTATTTCCAATTAATGCCATAAAATTCGACGGTTCGTGGCCCAAGCTGGCGCAAGGAAAATTTGAAATTACCTCGTAAACTGCACGTTATTATCATTTGCATTAAACATTGATTATGGTTGGCTTGACTTCCTTAATCAGGATTTAAATCAATCATTTCGGCATTTGCCATATCTAGACTTTCAAATCTAACTTTTCGACCCTCTAAAACCCGAGATTTCGATGATTATACTTAATTAAGCAAGGACATAACTAGGATTAAGTGTTTTAATTGATTACGCTTTAATTTATATCACGACTTCATGACTCAGAACTTCAAAGGTATTGTTTCCGGGAGGAAAGTATGTCGAGTCGCGAAATCCCAAGGAGCTTAAATCATGGTCAAGACTAATCAACCTTGACTCTAACACGAGTTACTTAGGTAAAAGTTTTGTGGCTTTGTCTTTCGAAGTTTTAGCGGTAATGTTTTAGGAGAGAGTGAACACCAAGACACGAAATCCCGACAGCATTTGACTAGGGTTTATATGGTCCCACTCTTATCTTTCACCTGAAGTAATCTTTTGAAACTTTTCGCGACCTCGCACATTAGGGTTTATAAATCTTGTGACTTGTAACTCCCAAAGAGCGATATTCCAAGGTACGAAGAGCAACAACCTTCGTTTAACGATAAAAAGTGGTAACTTATGAAACATCACATCCCCCGCTATTTCGCATGTCGAGACTACTGAGATTTTTAGTAGGTGAATATCACGAAGTGAAAAAGCACTTAAGAACCAACATTTGACTTTTTAAAATAGATTTGAACAAAATAAAAAGGGCGGCTCCAACACTAGGATTTCAAATGGTCCACAAAATCTAGATGCCAACTTAGCGCAGTTTCCCAGCTTCAGGGAACTTCGGTTAGCTTTCACTTTAAGGAAAACATGATCGCCCACTTTAAATTCTCTGTGGGTTCTGTTTTTATCAGTATAACTCTTCTGCCTATCTTGGGAAACTTTCAAATTCTGCTTATTTTTTAGCATTTGTTCTTCCATTTTCTTAAGAAACTCTGGCCCAACTACTGTCCTATCAGCTGGATTATCCCATCTTATTGGATTATTGCACTTTCTTCCATAAAGTGCTTCAAATGGGCTCATCTTCAACGATGCTTGATACCCATTATTGTAGGCAAATTCTACCAAATGTAGGTAGTCTTCCCATTTCGATGGTTTGTCCATCACATACATCCTTAGCATGTCTTCTATTACTCTGTTCACCCTTTTTGTCTACCCATTAGACTCAGGATGATATTCTTTGCTAAAGTTCAGATTCGTTCTGAACCCCTTCCATAAATTTGAGGTAAATTTCGGTTCTTTGTCAGACACAATCATCTTGGGAATTTCGTGCAATCGTGCCACTTCCATCATAAAAATATCAACAACATCCGCTGCCTTGTGAGTAGTCTTTAGTGGAATAAAATGGGCATCTTTCGTAAGCTTTTCCACCACCACCATGATTGAATCATGCTGCTTGCCTGTTTTGGGCAATCCTGTGATGAAATCCATTGTCACCACTTCCCACTTCCACTCAGGAATGGGTAAAGGTTGTAGCAACCCTGCTGGGTGTCTGTGCTCAGTTTTAACCTTCTGGAACTCCATACATTGGGCGATGTATTCAACAATATATTTCTTCATACCTAACCAAAAGTAATGGCTCTTGACTGCTGCCATAGTTTGTTGATATCCAGGGTGCCCTGTAGAAGGCACATTATGCATTTCATGCAAAATCGCAAGTTTCAAATCCTGGACTTTAGGTACATAAATTTTGTTCTTATACAAAAATGTTCTATCAGTTTCCAAATTATAATTATCCACTTTCTGTGGCATCTTACCTTGTTGTAGATTTTCTACCAAATCTCTGTACTGCAAATCTGTATTTCCAGCCTCTGAAATTCTTCTTTTAATATCAGTTCAATACATGCTAATGGTTGTAGCATGTAATTCATGCACTCTCCTGCTGAGTGCATCAATCACTTTTTTTCCTTCCCTTTGATATGCTTGATATCAAAGTCGTATTCATAGAGAAATTCCAACCACCTACGCTATCTTGCGTTCAACGTTGGCTGATCAAACAAATACTTCAGACCATTATGGTCTATTCTAAGTTCGAACCTTTTTCCCATGAGGTAATGTATCCATTTCTTTAGAGCGTGTACTATGGATGCCAACTCCAAATCATGAGTTGCATAGTTCCTTTTGTGCTCTTTCAACTTTCTGGATTCATAACAAATTACGAATCCATTCTGACCAAGGGATCCTCCCAGTCCTTCTTTGCATGCGTCTATACACACTACAAAGTATTCATTTGGATTTGCAATCCTCGGGATTGGATCACTGGTTAACAGTTGCTTCAATCGTTGGAAGCTTCTCTCACAAACCTCTGTCCACTAAAATTTCTTCTCCTTCCTTTGTAAGGAAGTAATAGGGTGACCTATCTTCGAGAACCCTGCAATAAACCTTCTATAATAAACAACTAGACCCATAAAGGATCTGACTTCCATCATGTTCTTTGGCATTGACCATTCTCTGATGGACTCAATCTTCTCAGGATCTACAACTATCCCATCCTTCGAAATAATATGCCCCAAGTAATGGATTTGTTTTTGATAAAATGAGCATTTTATAAACTTGGCATACAATTGGTGCTCTCTTAGCACTTGAAGCACCATCCTCAGATGCTGCTCATGCTCTTCCTCTTACTTGGAATACACTAGAATGTCATCCAAAAAGACTATGACAAACTTGTCTAGATAGTCCCTAAATACACCATTCATCAAGCGCATAAAAACAACAGGTGCATTTGACAACCCAAATGGCACCACTGTGAACTTGTAATGACCATACATTGTTCTAAAGGAGGTCTTGCTGATGTCTTCATCCTTTATCTTTACTGGTGATATCCTAACCTAATATCTATCTTCGAAAATATTTTCGCACCCTTCAATTGATCGAAGAGGTCATCAATCCTCGGTAGAGGATATTTGTTCTTTACAGTTACTTTGTTCAATTTTCTAAAATCGATACACAATCTCAGTGTCCCATCCTTCTTCTTCATGAATAGGACTGGGGCTCCCCAAGGTAACACACTTGGGAGTATGTACCCCTTATTCATAATCTCTTCAAGTTGTAATTGCAACTCTTTCAGCTCTAGCGTATTCATTCTGTAAGGATCTTTCGACATTGGAGCTGCTCTAGGCATCAAGTTTACAGAGAAGTCAATATCTCTCTTCCGGGGTAATCCTGGTACCTTCTAGAATACATATTCAAACTCCTTTAGTACCGCATGATCTTCAATCTTTGAGACTTCATCCTTAGATGTCTCCTCCACATGGGCTGTAAATAATTGACAACCTTTCCTGTAGCACTTCTTCAACTGCATCGTTGAGATTTCTCTGATAGCAACAACTCTGGGAATTCCTTGGATTGTCATATCAAGGCATTCACTTGCCTCTTTCTCTCTAATTTGTTGTACCTGCACAAGCTGATCCCACCACATGGATTCCTTTCCCTTCAATTGATACATTGCAATTCTTCCTTCTGCATGAGAGGAATAATTCTGCAGTTGGAAATATTTCCTCATGCCAAGAAACCATGTTTCAGCATCTTCCTCCTTCTTATGTTCTCCATCAAATGTAGGAGGCTTAATCTTGTTTGTTTATCCTTTCAGCTCATCCACCCCATATGTCTTGTGATTTCCGGTAGGATATGGGCTTGAACTATTGTGTTCCCTCCTCTTGGAGTGATATTGGGAGTGATGATGGTGTCTACCAACACTCCTTGATCTTCTTCCCTCAGAAGTCTGGTGACTCCTTGTCTTTCTCAAGTCCAACTTCTTTTCTATTCTCTCCAGACTCTTCATCAAATTTAAGTTGAATTCACCTTGTTTATCCTGATCTTTCTTGAGCTTTATACTATCTGTTCGGTGAGTTTGGGCATCTTTCTACAATTTTTCAATGATTTTCATGATATGAACTTCCTTATCTATTTCTTCTCCATGCCCATTGGAGTTCGACCCTTCAAATCCAAAATGAACATCCATCCCTTTAGCTTCATTCTCTGAACTGGAAGAATTATGTATCTCCTCCATTTCTTTGCACTCAGTTTCAACTCTATTTGGTTCTGACACTCATTAAACTTTTGCAACACAATGTGTAGACAACCCAAATTTGTCAGGACATCATTCCTTAACAATTCCTAAGCATTCATAAACAAATATGAATCAAGAAAAACATTCATATTTCACAAATTTGTCGAGCTCTTCTCGGCTCTGTAACAATCCTTCAGGCATTAGCCCCTTCTTTCTCAGTCCCCAACCCACATGATCATGGGTCATGACCACTCTCCTAATGAAAGGGGCACTTCACGACTTCACATTTTGGGTATTCAGTTGTGGGACAAACCCGATACTCTCAATTCCTGATTTTCCGAATCACGAATTTCCTAGGCACTAGCTCCTATCGCTAGGCCCCTTTGAATGTGACATCGGGCTATAACCTAGGCCCCAACTTCCGAGCTCCTCTACCCTTCAGCCCACATAGTAAAAATTTCATCAACCAAGGCGATGGCATGTGGCATGCCTAGGAAGGTCCACGTCACCCCAGGCGACGTCATCCGACCCCACCACGTCTACTCTTTCGTTTTGGAACATCGGGCTTCTAAAGTTTGTGCAACAACACATCCCATTCTCCCGACAACCAAACTCCCAAAATTACAATCTGCTCTTCTATTTGATCCAATGGTCAAGCTCTTTTGTCCATATCTACAGTGAAGATCTCCCTCAAGACTTTGGGGTTTCAGGTTTCGAGAGTTTGTGCAACAACACATCCCATTCTCACAACAACCGAACTCCCAAAATTACAATCTGCCCTTCTGCTTGATCCAACGGTCAAGCTCTTTTCTCCAGATCTATGGTGTATATCTCCCTCGGGACTTCAGGGTTTCAGGATTCGGGTGTTTATGCCTCAACGCACCCCGCTTCTCCCGATTTCCCAAATCCGAAGGTTTTCCGGGATAACCCTCTTGTACCTTCCCCAGATATGATGATCGTAATGAATTTCCTTTCTGTCTGAACAGATCTTACGACTCCCACACCCTAAGTGTTGAGCGCTCTCTCTCTCTGGTCAAATACCATGCCTGTTGTGGTTGTTTTATACCGCTACTCCTCCTGAGCTTCGTAACACGACCAAGTGACCCCTTGGCACTCAGAAATATTATGAGGTCCGAAATTAGTCCTCCTGACACAATTTCATCTCAAAACCTCGGGTCCAAAGACCACTTATCCGACCCATCTAGGCTAAGTGTGGAAAACATGGGCTCTAATACCATACTGTAACGCCTCTGACCATCAACCCCATGGCCAGGCAATGCTACTACGTGGAAACATTCACAAACTTATATAGTATGCATTTTAATGAAGTTAAATGACTTAACACCGAATAAACATATAATTACTGCTAAAATGAAAACCTAAGGAAATTAATAGTAAATATCATCACAACAGAATACATGATACATTTCAAGACACATACATGCATCACATATAAATTAAGTATAGAATTAATACTTATCTTTTAAACTAGTGTAACACCAACAATTGCGTGCAAAGCTTCCACGAACCTCCCAGCCTTAAACCGCGCTGCTCATCACTCTTAGCAGTAGGTCACCCCCGAGCTGGGACTAATATCCACCAGGCAAGGGAATCCTAGGCTAGGAAAGGTCAATAGGAAGACACACAGTTTATGAGGAAGGATTCTTTCCCAGGAGCCACTTATTCCCACTACTCACATAACTCTCATTCCCCACATGCTTGTCCCACCCCAGGAGTATACACCTTCACTGTCACCAAGACAGTCCTTCGGCTGCTAAACCTCCCTTTCCTTGGGCTTCAGAAACAGGCCAAACTAGAATTCTCCGAGCTCTGTGGCAACTATAGGACCCCTTCCAGGAGTTTTCACTTCTTCAGCTCACTCTCTCACCTGGAGAGATTTGCTCACAGGCCTGACAACTTACTTCTTCAGCTCCTTTCCATCACAAGGAGGACAACAGATGGCTCAACAAGGAACAAATAATGGTAACAATGACACTCAGCCAAGGGACTGCGTGGTCACAACAACCCATAGTTAAAACACACATGACATAGACAATTACGGTATGCTCAGGTTTCTCAGAAGACAACAACCCAGACGGTTAAACACAAACTCAGATTGCAGAATGGATAAACCGGGTTCACAAGACACACAGGAGACATAGCTCATTCCATGGGTCTGCCACTGGTTTTCAGGGTGCATGTCAGGTAAAATTATGCAGAGGTCGGTGATGGAGACCGAACCTAGAGACTGGATGGAATTCATGGGAATACACCAATCGACCACAAAGTTCTCACCGTTTCGATTTTCAGAGTTGTGTGTGGTATGCAACAATCAGACACCGAATCCCCAACTATTCAGACAATGGACGATAGAATGGAGGACGCACCTCCATCATGGTTCACTTCTTGGGTTAATTTGCATGTGCCTGGGCCGACACATGTTGCCCATGAAGCTGCATGCACTCCATCAATTATGCGTTCCCTTTTGCACACATTGGAGCTGCATGCGTTGCCTCTCCCAGGACTTAGGATAAAAACATACCTTTCACACCACTCTGGAGTAATAATAAATTATTATTCCTAAGGACTTAAGCCCTCAAGATTATCCCCTCTTCCTACCTCTAAGCCCCCTCTCCCTTACCCATTCTATGGAAGCTTAGTCCCCCATCACTCTTTCTTCATGGTCGGTCTGCACGTAATGATGTTTAATCTTTATTAATGTTTTGCATATTACATATACAAAAACAGGCTCCTGGCCTTTAACACTTAGGCTCTCCGGCCTAATAAACACATAAGCCCACCATCTTATCAATACTTGGCTTACCAGCCTACAAAACATGATTTACAATTCATAAGCATGATTACAACAGGGCTCGTCCTTGGGGATATTACATCAGAGGAGTATCTGCGATGGTCAAATATATTATAATTTCTATAAGTGGAGTAATGGAGACCCAGCTGGATGAACTAATTGCTCATAAGAATATTACAATCCATAATGAATTTTTGCACATGGCTTCCAATTTGAATTACACTATAGATCCATGTGGAAATATACCAAATAACTACTCATGGCCATGAATAGGAAATACAAAAGTAGATACATGCCATAGGCTGTCATAGTCACGAACAAGGCCCAGTGAAAACCAATTTCAAAATCAATCTGAAGATATATGTATACAATGGAGTACAATCTGATCTCCCGTGATCACCGAAGTCATATAGGTATTGTTCCAATGAATGATAGCAACAACTCAGGAAAGATGTGGCTATGAATTGATGTCTTCAAGTCTTCTACCTGATCTACCAAAGGTGCAAGTCTACATCATGTGAATAAAGGAGTTGAGGTCAAACAGAATGAGACTTTGTTTGATTACCGATCATTAAGGTATATCGTTAACAAATGCAAGACAACCTACCGATATTGAAAGTAGGTATGAAGGCACTGAGTACATTCTTACAAGTGTGAATAAAGGTGTTGAGGTCGAACACTTGAAGAATCCGTCGATCATGATACATTGACGTATTCCAAAATTTCTATGGTGAGATAACTTTCCACTAATCACTGCAAGCCTCTAGGTACTCATAGGACTCTAGATCTCATTTCCAGAATAGATGGGATGAATTCGATGGAAGGAGACCCATTGAAAGGAGAGCATTAAGGCATCTCTCATTGTTCAACACGAGGTATAAAGCAGGAGCTTGATGATTTGGAGGAACTCAGACGAAGAACATTTTCATGAACCAACAACCCTGTGCGTCTTCCTCTTGCACCATATGCAAGCAATGCACAAAAAATACCCTCTGAATAACAACCAATAAGGAAAATTGCTGACAAAGATGAGGGAACCACCAATAAGGCTAATGGAATCCAAGACACTACATGATCCCAATGTTTGAATAGATTTATTTTTGTCGAACACAAGGGAAACCCCCCAGTCAGCAACCAATGAGGAGATGTCGATTGTTGGGTTCAAGGTTACCTACCCATAAGGAAAGTAGGACCAAGGTGCATGGTAGGACTACAACTTCATGTAACTCTGAGACACATTGAGGGTATGTCCGACATGCAAAGTCAAGATTTATGAGAAATGGATGACATAGGTTGATAGACATCCTTTGAACAAGAGCATGAGACATATGGATGGATCTGGCAGCATAGACTCAATGATGAAACTTTGTGATGCAGGATACATCAATCAAACTTGCCATAGGGACTGGAAGAGTAACCAGTCGGGGGAGTAAACTCTATGTAATGATCTTAGCTTCCTAAGGTCATGCTAAACCTAAAATTTTGATGACAAGTGGACTCAAAAGTTTTTTCTTTGTTCAAAGGTGACATGACTGCTACCAACAAGAGATAATATGCTTTTCCCGCTTGCCTTTTTTTGTTTTTTAATAGACAAATGAATGCTATGATACAGGGGAGGAAACGAGTGTCATGAGTAAGGAACTAGTTCCAATAGTAGAACATACCTATGCTTAATTAAAGGAGGTGCATGCAGGATATGGACACTCGGGGAATGTTTCCTCGTAGGGTATAGGGTGTCAAGCTACAAAGGATATAAACAAGGCTTTTCTTGGCTGATGATGCAAACTGCTGAGGTGATAGGATTAAAATGAGAAACTGAGAACCGATAATAAGTCAATACTACAAGCAAGAGAATGAGATTCAATTACAACTTAAATCCAAAGAATGTTCTTTTTTGTAAATTTAGTCCCCTAGGCTCGAAAAAAGTATAAAACAATGCCCATGAGAACTCTTCTAACCACTAGTGACTAGAGTGTTCCTTTTTCGAAATTAGTCTACTTGGTCCAAAAAAGGGTTAAACTTACACAAAATATATGTCCTTTCAAATCCAATTAACGAGTGTGAAAGAGACAGGTTCACTCAAAAATATTTTTGCTTTTTGAGAGAGTCGAAAAAGAGCTTAAACAAGACTCGAGGATTCTATTCCAAGAAACATATCATGGGGGAGGCCAGGGCTTGTTGGGTATGTGTTATATTCTTTACACAAGTATTAGTGTTTGAGAGTATGCACTGGGAATGTAGGAGGGTGCAGGGGTTTGGGGGCAGGGCCCCCGAAAAAAAAAAAATCTGCATCGGGATTGCATTTTTTCTGCCTCGGTACCACATTATATTTAGGTGGTTTTTCGACACATGGTTTCTTTGCCGATGGTTTTCTATTTCCGGTTAAGGAATTAGGGTTTTGGACTAATCTAGGTCATTGGGTTAGGGTTTTGGATGCCGCTGGCTCCTATATGTATTTTTTATTGTAAACGTTGTAACATGATGAATAATATAGAGAATGTTGGTTTTCCCAGTTTGGGTTTCCAGGGGAAACTTCTCTGTGTAATGTTTGTATTTGCCATTGTATCTTTTCTATTCCTTTATTGAATATCTGTTTGTAGTAGATATTGTACAAGGTTAGAATTTACATTTAGTATCAGAGATTTATTGGCTTCAAGGGGATGCCTTTGTGGTCAAGGGTTTGGGTCGAGACTGTGATAAGCCTTGTTATAGTGGGAGATCTGTGGTATTTCTTTTTTAGATGAAAAGAATTGGAAAGAAATTCGAAGATGGAGATCGAGAAGTTTAATGGGAAAAGTTTTGAGCTGTGGAATCTAAATATGGAAGATCTGTTAGTGGATAGAGATTAGTGGATCGTGGTAGATCCAGGTACTGCACCTACATGAACTTCTGCAGATGACTGGAAAAAGTTGGATTGAAAGGAAAAGAGAACAATCCGACTGTGTCTCTCCAATTCATTATTATTGAATGTGTCAGAGGAAACTACAACCAAGGATTTATGGGAAAAGTTGTGGAAGTTGTATCAGTCTAAGTCCTTGGTAAATAAACTATTCCTGAGAAAGAAGCATTCCTAACTTGGACAGACAGCTCCTTCCAAGCTTCTGACTCCCAATTGTCGAGTTCCTGAAATCATCTGTCGACGGTTCATATCTCCTCAAGCACCAATGGTCTAGATCTTCTCAAGCAATAACGTTCCATATTCTCTCACACTTTTCGTGACTTTGGGAAACATCCTCCTTCGTGCTCCTGACTCCCAATTGTCGAGCTCCCAAAAACATCTGTCGGTTGAAGATATTTTTCACTGACGCTTACGGTCACCCTCTCTCCTGAGCTCCTGATCATTTCCGACTTGGAATAATTTATAAGTAGAAAGAGGTGGCACCCTATCCGGATTAGGGCCATCTAGTTGGGTAAGCTCCTTGCATTGGAGCCAGAGGGGTGAGATTTGGGACTACCTGGGATCGTGGAGAATGATTTGTTGCATAGAGTCAACCCTTGCATTGGCCAGTCTGTCCGCTACTTTGTTTGCACTTCGCCGAATGTGCGAGGGGGTTAGAGTTAGAGAGGGTCTGAGAAGAGTCTGGAAGTTGTAAAGAGGGCCAAGGAGGTTCCAAATGGGAGTGATTTTCCCTGGATCTCTGCCATTCAGGATTTTTGTTGCCAAGTCTATGATGAATTTGGAGTCTCCTTCAATGATCAAACAAGTGAGGTTTGATCTAGGGCCATTTTCATTCCTTTGATGAGACCCCAAATTTCTGTTGAGTTATTGGTGTTGCATACAAGATTTTATTTAATGAGGCTTTGTATTTGGCCGAAGCTATTTCTTATGACTGCTTCGTAGCCTGAGTGTCCTGGATTTCCTTTTGATGCACCATCAAAGTTGACCTTATATAATCTTTGCGGGGTGGGGGGGGGGAGCCACTTAGAGGGACTGAAGGATTTTGAAATTAGGGGGGTCTGCTGAGGAGGGGAGGATTGAGAAAATGAGAAGCCCCAAGAGTTGAGGAGCGAGAGCTCACCTAGGTCAGTGGGTAAGTCTTCCTTGGTCCATAATTCTAGCTGAAGAGTTTCCTGGAGATGCAAGAGGGTTGTGTTCCAGAGGAGGATGGGAGGAGAGGGTTGGGAATGAAATATTCTTCTATTCCTCTCTTTCCATAGTTGCCAAAATATAAATCCTGGTAAGAGTTGTCAGGTTTTGTTCATGATAGACTTTTGAAGGAGTTGGAGCCCCAATCCCTGATAGTGCTTATGATGTTGTTTTTAACTCGTTTGGTTCTTCTCATGAACTGAGTGGCCTAGTTACAAATGTTCTCACTTAGTGGACAATTATTTAGGAGGTGCTCCATGGTTTCTTCCTAGAGATGGCAAAGATGGAAAATCGAGGGGCCAATGAAACCTCGTCTTTGAAGATTGTCCTAGGTTAAGATCTTGTTCTGGAGTAGAAGCCATACGAATGTAGAGATTTTGGGCCAGAGTTTTGATTTCCATATTTTTTTCTAGAAGCTATCTTTCTGAAGATTGTGGAATTTCTCCTAAAGTGTGTATCCCTCCTTGAGAGTAAATCTTCCCTGAGGTGTGTATCCCCGTCTGAGAATGTCTTGGTCTGTGATTTTCCATATTTGCCTTTTGGTTGTAGCTTGTTTCCAGTGTTGCAGGTCACAATCCATTTCCACTTGGAGTTCCTGATGAGTAGATTTCCATCTTCACCAAGGAGAGCTGCTGGGGGCATTTGTCCACAAATCTGCTACTTTGAGAGTGGAAAGATCTTGAATGTGATTTTTGTAGGATGTAGATTTTATTCCAGTTGAAGGGGTGGCATTTGTTTGCAGGAATCCATCCAGAATAGAGCATTATGTCCATTGCGAACTTCCCAGAAAGCATGGTCTTGTATGAGTGGCCGATTTTTCCAGGCCGCATTCCAGATATTGGAGCCCTGAATTTGCTCCTGCATTCTTATAAGTTGACTTTGGTGTGTGTTTGGGGCATATTTTCATTTCCAGAGTTTTTCACAGATTTTTGCTGGTGTTTTGAGCCATCTCCACCAAATTCTTTCTCCCATGGTGCTATTTAATTTACCAGGGTCTCGGAGGCCCAGACCACCTAAAGATTTGGGCTTGCAGACTTTGTCCCAGCTGACTAGGGCCCATTTTTTGTTCGAGTTGTGTCCATGCCATAGAAATTTTCTTTGCAGATTCCTTATTTTATTTATGATTGATTGGGGGGTAGCTAGGGCTGAGAAGAGGTAAGTTGGGATGGCTTGGAAGACTGACTTTAAGAGAATGATTTTGGCTGGAAGGTCGAGGGAGCGGAAGGTCCAGTTGCTATGACAGTTGGTGATGGAGAGTAGAAGATAATCCCAGGAGATGTTTCTGGCTGCTAATTCATAAAGAGGGAGTCCTAGGTAGCGAGGGGGAAGTTCACAAACAGGGGTCTTCAGAAGTTGAGAAAGGTGTTGTTGGATTTCCACAAGAGTATTAAAAAAGAAAAGATGTGATTTGGCTAGATTAAAGGTGGTGCCAGAGGCTTCGCTGAAATCAGAGACGATGGAGCTTAGTTTAATTGCTTCTTGCGCAGTGGGGGTGTTCATTAGCAGTGTTTCATCGACGAATTGGCTGTGGGAGGCTACCGGTTGTAACTCATGAAGAGGGAGGCCTTGGAGGGATCCATTTTGAATTGAAGCCTTGATATAGCATCCTAGAACTTCAACCATTATGACAAAAAGGAAAGGGGAGAGAGGGCCGCCTTGCCTTATTCCTCTTGAGGGGGAGAAGGGTTGAGAGGGGAAACCATTGATGAGGATTGAGAAAAAGGTTGAGGAAATGAGGTTCATTATCCAAGAGACCCAATCCCCATGGAAACCAAAAGCCGATAAGAGTGCTTTCATGTATTGCCAGCTTAATTTGTCAAAATCTTTTGAAAGGTCAAGTTTTAGAAGAATACCTGGAGTACGAGTGCTTTTGAGCGAGTGAATGATTTCATGGACAAGTATGACGCTATCCATGATTTGCCTTCATTTGACATATCTTGATTTCTCCTTGGAGATGATGAAGGGTAGAATTGGCTTGAGTCTTAGAGCTATGACCTTGGAAATGATTTTTTAGATCACGTTGCAAAGAGCTATGGGTCTAAAGTTCTTCGGAATTGTGACTCTTTCTTCTTTGGGTATTAGGGTGAGGAAAGTGTCATTTAGTGTTGGAAGAACTTTTCCCGAGCTGTGTAATTCCTCCACCATCTTCCACACATCCTCCCTTAACATTGGCCAATGAGAGTGGAAGAAGTCTATTGTGAAACCATTTGGACCTAGAACCTGTTGCCTTGCCTGTGGGTAACTCCTGAATAGCCTGATCCACTTTTGCTTGCGTTATTGGTGTCACGAGAGCTTCATTTTGTTCCTAGGTGATTATAGTTGGGATATTTTGGGTCACCCGCTCTATTGTAGAGGTGTGGTCCATCTTGGGTTCTGAGAGGAGTTCCTTGTAGAAATCTATGAGCTCGTGCGTTATTTCCTGATGAGCTAAAAGGGTGTTGCCTTGAGAGTCATCTAGCTTCGTGATGCGATTGATAAGGCTTCTGTGGATCATAGAACAATGGAAGAATTTGATTTTTTTCTCTCCCTCATTGAGCCATTAAACCCGAGATTTCTGTCTCCACAAGATTTATTCCTGCTTGTGTCTTTCTTCTAGTTGTCTTTTGATTTCACTCTCCCCCTGCTGTTGAGTGATTGTATATTCTGCATGAATGAATTGTCCCTAAAGGTTCTCTAGTTTTTGTTCCGTCATTTTCCTTTCCTGGAAAATGTTCCCAAAGACTTATGTGCTCCATTTGCGCACCTGTTCTTTAAAATGTTTGAGTTTTTGTTGGAAGCAATACATTTTTGTACCCCTCCGTGTTTCTGCAGTGCTCCACCAGTGACAGGCTAACTCCTGGAAATTTGGATGGGAGAGCCAAAAAATTTCAAATCTGAAGGGTTTAAGCTTGGGGGTGGCAATGGTGTCAACCTAGAGCTGAACCGACCAATTCTCTGAGCTTGCCTTTGGGAGGATGTTGGAATCTACTAGGGGGCGTTCCAAAAGGAGATTTTTCGATATGAGGAAGCGATCAAGCTTGCATGCTATTTGTTGGTGAACTAATCTTTTGTTGGTCCAGGTGTAGGTTCCATTTCTATTCTCAATATCTACCAGTCTGAGGCAGGGATGATTTTAAGGTTGGAAAAATATTTTAAAATGTAGAAACCTTGGCGAATCTTACTAATCCTTCATATGTCAATTATAAATGTTTGGCGATATTTTTGTAAAAATATTCAAATTTCTAAGGATTTTATATAGTTTTTATAAAATTTTGGCGATTTTTAAGGTAAAATAATTTTATCCTATAGAATTTGGGCGAATCATTTTTAAAATAACGAATCTCGTTTTTGGAAAATTAGCCCATGAGCGAAATTTATCCCCTAAAATCATCCATGGTCTGAGGTTATCTATGAGTTCCTAAAATTTTACGCTATTCTGCTCGAGGCACTTTTTTCCCTCTCACTTCTCCTCTAGCATGAGAATCATGTTGAAGTCACCCCCTATTATCCATCGTTTTCCCTCTGTTAAGGAACCTAGGTAAGCCAGGCTTTGAAGAAAGATGTCTTTGTCTTGGATCTTCTGCGGTCCATAGGAATTTGTGATCATTCCCTCCTTGTCTGAATCGATGGCTCTGTAGTGCGCTGTGATGGTGCATGGAGTGGAGAAGCCTTGATCAAGGATGACTGTAGTAGGATTCCATAGGATGGCCAGGCCTCTTGAAGCCCCTTTTGAGTCTGTTTGATAGGATTCACAGTTACACCAACATATTTTGATGATATCTTCTGTAGTTTTCCCTGCACATTTTGTCTCTTGTATCAGTAATATATCAAGGTCTTCCATTTTGATGCAGTTTCAGAGAATCCTTTGTTTGGATCTTCCATTTAGGCCTCTAATATTCCAGGTGAGGATCTTCATAGTTAAAAATTTGGTGGGTGGGAAAAGGAGATCTCTGAGAGCCTGTGAATCTGTCCCGAGTTGATCATATAGTTTCCCGCCTCCTTTATTACCTGATGAGTTGATTTTTTGCCCCATCGCTTGTTTTCTTTTGGGTGTTTTCTTGGATCTTGGTTTGGGTCTGTGTTGATCCCCAACCTAGATGTAGCCCATGATGATGAGTCCTGAAATACTTTTTGAACTTTCCTGAGTTGGTACTCTGGTAAGGTTTGAACATCGTTCTTGTTGAGTGCTTCTTCTAACCTATCTAGGTCGATTTCTACTAGGTCCCGCTCATCCATTTCCATGATTGTGTCTTCCTCTCTTTCTAGGTCTTTCCCTGAGACTGGATGAGTCTATGGATCTGCCTGGTTTGTTGGGGTTTGATACTCTTGTGATAGTTGATCTTCCTTGTGCTTGCTGGGATCTTTCCCCACGGTCTTGTGGGGGTTTTCCCCCTCTTCTGCCTCTGGGAAGCGATTAAGGGCTTCAAATGAATTATTATTTGGGTTCTTTTTTCTGTTGTTAGTTGTGGGATTATTCTACGCTTGTCTCCTTTGATTTTGAACTTGGGTAAATTCTTCCTTTGATTTCTCTTCAACTTCCCTCTTGGGGGGGGCATTGAGAGGGCAGACTCTGAAAAGGTGTCCATGTTCATGGAATTTTCGACATCTAAAAGGGATGTGTTCATAGTCTATGGTTTGGGCCCATTCCTTGTCTTGGTATTCTAAGGTAACTGTGCCTGGAAGAGCTTTGGAGATGTTCATATAGACACATATCCTTGCATAAGAGGTGTATTTTATTTGTTTGGTAGCTTCAGAAGATTTGACATATTTACCCAAGGTGTTGCCTATGCCCAGTAAAATTTCCTCTAACCACAACTCTTAAGGTAGGGAATAGAGGCGAATCCATACTGGTGCGTATGAAAATTTTTCCTTTTCTGGGAAGAAGCATTTTGTCTAGAAACATAGGTAGAGGCCAGTCGAGTTGTAGAAATATGGTCCCCCTTCAAAGATCATGTTCTTGTCCTCCAGGTTGTAGAATATTATTGTAAAGAAGCCTTTGGAGCTCAGCTAGAGCTCATAGTCTCCCTTGGGGTTCCACCATGCCTTGATCCAGCGAGCTAGGTCCTTTTCTGAGGGCAGAGACCTAGGAATTTTCCTATGAGGGCATGGTCTCTCATGAACTGTTTATGCTCCCCTATCCTTATGGTTTTGATGACATACCTGGGCGCAATCGGGGCTTGGGAGATACATTTTTTGGGTATCCAGACCCAAGTTACTTTTGGATGCGAGGACTCAACATCCATATTTGATTCTTTGCTTATATCCATCTCTTCCTACATATACTATTCGTGTAAGTGAAATGGAGGCTCAAAGGATGGTCGATGCACTCACGAGTTCTCCAGATCATTGGCGGCGATGTTACGGTAAGAGGGGGCTTTCGCCCCCCCTTATGTTCCCATTCTTCTATAGCGGTTAGTGCCGGAGTGCAGAGGCGATCAACACATGCAGAGGAGTTCAAACATGGTCAGGGTGGGAGGGAAGCTGGTGCATGTGAACCCTAACCTTGCAGAGATCAGAGCTTCCTCAGTAACTCTGACATCAATATTTCACATATTAAGTAGCAACCTTTCGAGTGGAATTCTCCCTTGTTCAGAAGGTAGAGGACTAGAAATGCTAAGGAAATGGTCGAAAGATGCATCACCCTCCAAAAGAAGAGTGGGATTGACCAAAGATTGCATCGTCAATGTCACTTCCTTAGACTTGTCACTCTCTAAGAGAAGAGTGGGATCGACCGAAGATTGCATCAACACAACCACTTGTTCAACTATTGGTTGAATAGAATGCGAGACAACAAGGTTAAGAGATGCATCACTCCCTAAAACAGGAGTGGTGTCAGTCGAAGATTGCATCGACATGACTTCTGTATCAACCAAAGAAGGTTGGGAAATCAAAGACAACTCAAAACCCGAAGGGCCCCCAGGCAAGGACCACACTTCTTGTACCACAACAATAGTAGGGCACAAATGGGTAAGGTGATCTTCTCTGCAAATCCTACAAAGGAACTTGGGATTATGTCGTACACGTCTAGGCTTCTCAATTGTATGAATTCCTAAAACATGACTTGTAGTGGTTGGTGACATGCTCCCAGCATGACTTGTAGAGGCTAGTAGAATATCTTCAACATGACTCACAGAGGTTGTTGATGAATTCCAAACATGACTAGCAGAGGTTGGTGATGAATCTCCAACATGACTAGCATAGGTTGGTGATGTATGTGTAGTGTGACTAACAATGACTAGAGCTGTGCCCCCAACATAACTTGCAGTGGTTGGTTGCATGTATTCAACATAACTTGTATAGGTTGTTGACCCATCTCCAACATGACTCGCAGAGGTTGGTGATATAATGTTAATATGACTTGCAGTGACTAGACTTGTGCCCCCAACATGACATGCAGCGACTGGTTTTTGGTCTTCAACATCACTTGCAGAGGTTGTTGACCAATCTCCAACATGACTAACATAGGTTGGTGATATAATGCCAGTATGACTCACAGTGACTGGACTTGCGGTTGTTGGTTGTGACATTTGAGACCAAGGTTTTGGGAAAGACTGGTTTTGAGAAATTGTAGGCCGGGAAGGGTTTTTGTATACACCATGGCCCTTTCCGGAAGGAAATTATCCTCCTCCAAACTGATTCATAAAGGGTTGTAAGGGCATCATCACTGAGGAATCCACTTGTGAAGAGAAAGTGGCATGACAATGGTTACTCGGGTGAGGATATATGTTTCCCCCAGATGAAGGAACTTCTTGAAGGGGGTTTCCCATACTATAAAAATGACTCCCCCTAGATGAAACACCATAGGACATATGGAGGTCCGCCATGGGAAAATAATTCATAGGAACCGGCATAGCGAAAGAAGGATCGATGGGCGGGACGTAATAAGTAGAATGACCACCCATTTGAGCACTTTCTCTTGGAAAAGTGAAGCTAGGATTGGATCCATAGGAAGGAATATTCCAACCTCCTACTGTAAGATTTGGTTGAGGGATATGACTCCCACCAAATGAAGAAGGAGAATAAGGAGGAATCATGTCCCTAGACCCAAAACTAGGATTCAAATAAGACGACGAGACATAGGATGGAAAGTGTGAAGACATGTCTGGCATACCATGTAAAAAATTATTATAGGCCCAAAGTATTGGTTGAGTATCATGATTCAGTGTACCACTTGGAAATACAAAAGGATTCGTCACCATGGAATGGGAAAATACCACAAGTTGGGCAATGCTAACTGAGGGAATCAAGGGGACTCAACTATCCATAATAATGAAAACTCATGACGCAATACAAAATCCTAAGGCCAACTAACAATAAAAAAACACACTAAAAATAAACAAAAAGACCAATATGAACACAAACATGATATAGTGATTGAAAGGGGCCTCCCTCCCTAAAGTAGGTATGCCTCACCCAAGAGGGGCCGAAGACTCCCTTCAAAAGATCAGAGGTATATGAATAAGTTGTAAGGGCCCTCGTGGGCTTAACAACCAGTTGGCCAGATCCCCCTAGAGAGGTAATCCTCCATAAAGATTGTGTGTTGTCTGGCCCTTATTTGACTCAGGGTACCTGCAGAATAACCCTTGCAAGTAATCTATGTGGCTACCTATGCCAAGAAACTAAGCCACCACAATATAACCAATGTGCAGGTGAACAATCGTAAGTCATGTATACCGTATGGGAAGGGTAACAAAGCTTGAAATCTCGAAAGCCCCACCTCTCACAGAGGTAAAAGTACTAGCAAGACCCCCATTTATGAATAGATCCCTAGAAATATCTTTGACGCTAAGAAGGTATTGGAGGGATATCTCCTCAACCAACTTCTTGTGACCTCATGCTTAACTCCGGTGTGAGTGGAGCCTCCTGACGTCACCAATTATACAATGGATTTCACCACTCCCTTAGTCATACACCTATGTTGAGTTTAATAGCCTTGTAGAAGTTTACTCATAAAATACTATTCCAAGGCTCTAAATCTTAAGCTAGTTTGTGCACCCTGAAAAATAAAATCGCTTCTAATCAATTTTAAATTGATCAGTGTTACTTTTAGTGGCTTTCCTTACTCAAAAGGTGTGGTCGTGAAACTGATGATGTTATGACTCAGAAATTAAAATAAATGAATACGAATATAATGCAAAGTCCTAACTTCTATTCCCAACAAATGATAAGCTTTTCAAAATGAAACTTTTAATTCAATTCTGCAATTTCAAATAAGATGCAATCTTTCTATACATGTACTAAGATCAATGATAACAACCCAAAAGATAAAATGCCAACAATGCAAAATATATTCCTTTTTTTTGTATTTTCAATATAAAAGAATGAAAATGCAAGGACTAAATACCAACTTGATATAAAGACCCTATTGTATGTAAACATAGATAAACCAAGTAGAATATCTAGAAGCAAACATCCAACATAGGATGCAAGGACAACCAATGAAAATGATGATGAGAAAGAAAAAATTGCCCTAAAATTCAACTAAAGAAAGGTTTTCTATCACTTTGCAGGCACTTAACAGTCATGCCAGAGACCTAAGAAGAATCAACAACCATAAAAAATTACCCATCAAACATCAAACTCAACAATCAAGAAACAAATGATGATGTACACTACTGTTCAAGAGAAACCCACGTATATACACTTCCTACAGAATGACAGCTCGCGTATGTACACAACTGTCAGGGAAAAAACCATGGATATGTATTGAAACACTGCCAGGTTAAGGATAAGGCCAAGAAAATCAGACTCAAAATGAAAAGAGGCTTTCAAGAAATCAAACGACAAGAAACTCAAGATGAACGAGAGCAATCAAAGGAGAAAAAAACTCCAAACCCTGAAAAGAATATTCAATCCCCACTATGGTCACCAATTATGTTACGAGGAAAATCATTCTATGGAATGGGGTAAACCACAACAGATGAAAAATGATTGCAGAAATCAATTCTAATCTCAAGTATGTTATATAAAGAAACATGCTAACAAGACAAGATAAAGAACCTACCTCGTCCAGACGTTCGATGAAGTCCATCATTGAGCACTCGACTCAAAGCAATACACCAACAACTTGTTCTCAACAACCAAGATACACAAGAATATGATGATAATATATAAAGTTAACACATATAATAGAACAATCCATCAATATTCATAACAAATACACCCATGGAATAACAATTCAAATATTTTCAAGACATTAATTGGACGAGAAAAGAGTATTTTTATTAAAATGTAATAAACATAAGTGTATGAATGACAACTTTTGTGTTGGCACGTTTAGAACTGAGAAACTAAGTCCCTTCCAGCTAGGCCTCCACCAAAGGAAAGCTCATATAAGAGAGACAATGAGGTTTTCCATAAAATAGGGAAGATCTTGGGGGCTGAACAATGTGTTCAGAATTAAAAGGACAAAGGGATGCAGACTCAATATGAAGTGAATAATTTCACCAAAGTAACTTTTCTCTAAAAGTTTAATTATTCTCCTCTTCTCCACAACCTGGATATGGCCCATTTATATCCTTCAAATGGCACTGAAGGGCTGAGTTGGAACGTTTCCAGTATATGGAAGGTTAAATATCATGGATCCTGTGATGTGACATGGAAACCCAACATTAATTTTGAGCACAAAACCCAATGTACGCGGGTTGTAATGGTGAAATCTACATATACACATGTTGTATAGCTATTAGGGCATGTATATGTGGAAAAATATATTTTTTGGCTCTCGAAAATGAAAAATGGGACTTCAAATCTACATAGGGAAATGGAAAAGGCCTTCTGAGTAAGTTTGCATGGGGTGAGGAAAATCTTGCTATAACAAAACTTTCCCTGTGGAGTGGAAACTTAACCAGGTATTATGATTTTCTTGAAGCCTACAACTTGCAATATTATCATAAATACCCTTCGCAGACTTTTCCCCGCAGTGTATCAAGTTAGCACACTCATGGTTCTTCCCAAAATCTGCAACCCGCAAGCCTATCAGCAAAACATTCACAAAATTTTCCTCACGAAGTATCAAGTTAACATTCTTGCAATTCTCCCTGAAATTTGCAACTTGCAAGCCTATCGAATTTACCCTCGCGGAATTTTCCCAGTAGAGTATCAAGACATCAATTATCTTCCCACGAGTGTTTTCTCATGAGCCTTTCTCCACGATCCTCTTCCTGCAAGTATTTCTCTGTAAATATTCTTCCCACAATCCTTATCTCAGGAGCTTCTTCCCGCAATCCTTCTCCCGCGGGATTCTTACAAAAATCCTCCTCCTCATTAGATATGGACTATCGATCTTCGAGATTAGAGTGATCTCAACCAAACTTATCCCAACTTCGTCGAGCTTCTCCAAACTTGCAAACAAAATATCAACCATTGATTCTTAATGTCGAGATGATATTGACCATTGATCCATCAAAATTTGTTCCACGACCATTTGATTATGCCACCATGACAATTCCACCATGCACCTTGTTAGTCCACATCATCACTACACATAATTTTTCAAAAATCTTAAAAAATTATAAATTTCAAGATTTTAAAATTTCTCCAAAACTTTTCTTCAGTGAACTTGGAAGTCTTAATTGATTTAGAATGAATCTCATTTGTTGATTTCCAAGTTGCATACAATCTAGGCCATTGATTCTACTAACTCAATCACTATTAAAAACATAGAATTCAACCTTCTGAGCTAAATTTGACTTTGCAAATTGTGGATCTATGCCATCGATAATCTCCTTAACCATTCTATGTATAATTTCAACCCAAAATTGTTCATAAATTTTGGGATTTCACTCTTGTTTCACAATTTTCCCCAAATCCGTCATAGGGGAAACTCCGCAACAATGAATTTCTATCAAATTCGCATTGGTCCTTGGCCTATACTGGTCCATTGTTTGAACTAGAATCTCTCATACCATATTGTAACATACCCTCCTTCTAAAATGAAATTTAAAATGCCCCACACATATAAAATAAACCAAGGGTAAGCGGGCCCATAAATTAACATGCATCTAACAACATATTTTAAAACATGAATGCAATTGTTCGAGAAAAAAAACACACACACAAAATTCATATAAAATAATTTACACAATGGAATTAACATCATAAACATAACAAGAAACTTATTTGTTTATAAAATAACCAACTGGCTATGTACGAAGGACGTTCCTCCCAACCATAGGCTTTCTATTCATTTTTTCTCAACAAGAATCCACCCCTGAACTGAGGTTATGAATCCACAAACAAATTTGCCCCTCTTGGCTATCCACTCTCCACATTCAACAACTCAAAACACAAGTTCTACTCGAACAACAGTTCCAATCCATCAACTCTCTTCCCCACAACCTGCACAACCCAAGGAATGGGATCCCCCTTCACTGCACATAGTTTCTCGGGCCTTCTCATTTCCTGTGAGGGATCTAGTGTACTCACTTGGAAAATAATCTCACAGTTGGGGACTCCAAGAACTCTTATCTGCTCTAGGAGTGTTCATAGTAGCCTGCACAAGGCTATTGAGCCAGTTCCTCAACAAAAAAACACTCTACAAGCACGCAACCTATTTTTACAAACACACGGGCCACATTTTCCAGCATAAACACAACTCAGTAATGGTTTCCTTCAAGAACAACATGGATGGTGCTCTTCCTAACACTCATCTCTTCTCTTGCTACCCAAAATATGCATGTAAAAATCTCCTCTTTTTCCATACAAATTTCCTTCTTCTTCCTTTCTTTATTGACTCTCACTCTTCCCAAAGATGATTGTACTTCAACTCCATGCTCTCAATAACTAAGGAATGTGACTTCTCACACCCACTCTCTTACATGAGTTCAATGATTAAGTGTCTAAGAAGTCAAAGGGAGGATTATATGTTAAAGGGAGGATTATATGTTAATGGCACATTAACTCAACCAAATGACATGGGTTTCCATTTGGATCCCCCTTTAGGCCCCTCTGTCATGGAATCATAGCCCACCATTATTACTATCCATCTCGTGTCACATCCAACAATTGTTATTTTTATTAATCATTCCAATGTACATAATACATAGTCTGGCCCTAGACCACATTAATCAATATGAGTCTTCACCCCAAACATATCGACTCACCAGCCTAAATCACATTTAGAAAATTACATTATAATTTTTGGGGATTAAAACTATGGATGTTACAAGCATACCACAGTCCTTTTCCAAGACATAGATTTGATGTTTGAATTGATGTATAGCTAGTTGTGACGTTACCTGATTTTCATGAGCCTGCTTTCTTCCTTTGGTTTCCTTAATAGTGCATTTGTTTCACTAGATGGTTTCCTTGTGACTTTTCAATGCCCTCTGAATATCCTACAATTCTCTACAATCCATTTGATGACTGGAGCTTTGTGATACTAGGCATGAAGTTGGGGATTCAATGACATAGGGTTGTTGAGTCTGCAAAGATGACTGAGATCAAGAGTACTAAATGAGAGAAGTATGATGTCAAAATCAAAGAACCCCTCAAGGAAAGCTACTGAAGAAAAGGTAAGAAGGAAACCACTCCCCCAAGAAAAACAGGGTGAGCACACTACACCAACTAAAAGAAAATATAGAGCGATATGAAATCAAGAGGGTACAACCCAACTAAGACCAAAACCAAATGAAATGAGAAGTGAGCCCTGTAAAGAGGGAAAGCACTGTGAAGAGTCTTGAAATTTGAAAGAGATCCTAGGTAGAAACATGAACTCTATATATAACCTCTGCACCCCAAACAATAGCACCAGACACTCTAAATTTGAGTGAAAATGAGCAGGATGAATGAGCCAACTTGTGCAATAGAATAGGAAGAAAAACAAGCATAATAACCAATACAAGATATTGAACTCCACCAAAATAGAGAGAGAGATGACGTTCTTGCAATTCCAACTCAAATAAGCCTTAATCCTGCCCATTATCCCATAATGATACCAAAGTAAATCTCCCACTGATTCAAATGTGTTCAAGCTTGAATGTTGTGTTGTGTGAACCAGGGGAAGCAATCCCTTCACAATAGATGTGCCACTAGGTTGTGAAATTGATTTGTACGTTGCCATGTGGTTTATTAATTGAGCATTACATGCCTTGTCCTGCATTAATACCTATGAGATTGGTTAGTTGCTAAGTTTACCATTGATAATGATTTCCCCCATTTTTAAAAGTGTAGTTTGATTGGTGCATGTATCTGCAAGAGCATTGTGCTC